>WSXT02124152.1:0-10871 GCA_011762715.2 Neuroterus valhalla | reverse complement strand
CTTAAAATCGAAATTCGTACGATTTTTAAAATTGACATTCAGGACAATACTTCTCAGGCTGAATCCACGCGTATCCCGTTTTGATCCGGAGAGGTTCAATTGTAATAAGCAGTTATTCTCATACGATGCTCAACCGCGCCAAAAAATTTGATCATGACGAAAAATGACTAAATAGCTCGTAGGAATAGCATTCCGAGTATTTGATAACCATTAGTAAAAAATTCCCAATATTAACAATATTCCTAAGTTATAATAAATAGCTAAAGAATTGAAAAAATGGTTATTATTTGTATCGTCAGAGACAATATTATGAACACATTGGGAGACTAAGCCTTTTCCATTGGAAATCAACGCTTAAATAAGCCTTTTTTTCGTTATGATTATTCTAATGCATCTTGATATTATTGCTTCATGCGAGGCGCCAATTAGATCAACTGCCCACGCTAATAAAATATTTATTTTTTAGAGTATATCTGAAATAATTCTGACAGCGACTCCTCTCAAATCTTTTTTTTGGAGAAAAAAAATTACATTCGTAAAACGTGCAATCTTGAAGTTCTTTTTGTTTCAATAATAAATTTCACAGTTCGAAATTAGAAAATCGGACTTCAAATCGTCCTACAGGTACTAATTCTGAAGAAGTCCAAGAAGAACCATCAACATTTCTCAAGAGTTGTATGCTGTAGAGAATCATGAATAGTAAATTCCCAATACCTTACGCTGTGGCGACGGCTGACACTAGCCTGATTGAGTGCTCTCGTCCTCCCATTCGAGCGACTCAAAAGTACAGGTATAAAAGAGCAGGTCAAAAAGGGCAAGCCAAAAATCTCATTGCCTCAGACTGGATCTGTTTGTATCAGTGCGTATTCATCATCGGTGAATCTCTTCACCCTTCTTCAACGGTAACCTGCACCTTTTCGTGTTGTTCAATCACATTTGTCACATTCTCCTAACTTTCTTTTATTTAGAGGCTTATTGAGCATATCGGCAAGCTTCTGTTCTGTAGGGTAACATTTGATTGTCCTCAAGTATAACTGTGTTGCTTTTTTTTCATGAGGGAAATCTTCTGAGAGACGTTTCCATATGGATTCTTGATTTGCTCCTGCTGAAGCAACATGTAATAGTAGTATTCGAATATCTGAACACACAGCTTCTATTTGATCTTTTGTCCTCTCTGTTTTATGCCAAATCTGCATCCACGTAGCCGATCAGTCTTTCTTTTTTCTTCTGTTGACCAAGAAGCAGCTCGTAGTCCAGTTCTCTTTGAGTAGCGGCCTACTTTTTTGAGTCGGTCCAGACGGCTTATGTAGGCTACTGATTGTGTTGACTCAATATTGCGACACTTGCAGTTATATCCGGGCTATTTCTATGGCCAGTTACAATAATGCACCAATCCTACTGTGATTGTTTTATGCAATAATCACATCATCTTCTAAATCCTCTAAATATAAGCAAGTATCTGTTTTCTCTGCATGAAATTCAGATTTATAGGTATTCCATTCATCTCTTTATTCTGCATCATGAATACTGCTGGATCTAATTCCCTTTTGATAAATTCTGTTTTTGCATAATAATGCTTATCGGTTAGATTTTGTTCATCTGCGATGGCCAGAAGTACCTTGACGTCCTTGACGGATATCTGCCGCGGCGGCAGATATCCTCGAGGTAACTCGTGAGCCACAGCCGTGTCCCTCTGAGACTCTTCAAGGGACAGATTAGTAGGACTAGGAGTTCAACGATAGGGATTCTCATTCAAGATCTAATTCTACATGGACTAGATATGACTTCTAGATCTGGATTTCATATATTGAGGTGCGAAATTTGTATGTAGAAGTTATGTACAGAAAGAGGGGAAAATGATACAAATATGTTCCACATACTTCAATAAACTTCACATACTTTAAGAAATGTCAAGGCACTTCAGGGTATTCCAAGATATTTGGTGGTACGACGGGATACTTCAGAATAATGAATTGCAATTTAGGATATTTCACCTACTCCAAGATACTTGGAGATACTTCAGAATGATTTACACTGGTGCACACCATACGTTCGGACTAGGCGATACAATCATTTCAACAATTGGTTTGTTGCACTCACCTTTAATTTTCTTAACTACTTCTTCTCTTTCTTAAGGTAGAGTTGGAATAACGCCACGTCTAGCCTCCGAAATGTTCTGACGATTGCAATTCAAGTAATTCGAGGTAATTTCCGATGCAAATTCATTGTTTTTTAATTCGGAGTGGATAACTTTCAATGGTCTCGCACACGCTTCTTCTATTGCTTTTCGTCCAGCGTCGTTACTAACAACTCGTCTAGCAATATTGTGATCTCTTGTATGATTATGATTCAAATCATCAGGACAACCTTTCTTCATGGACCTTCTAGACACTTTTCCACTTTCGACAACCTACGCTTTTTAAACTAATAAACATCAAACACCAACAATTTTCCACCCTTTTCACTCAAAATCGACTGTATTTCCAATGTAAAAGATAGCAAGATTTTCGACCTACTCTGAAGCGTTTACTTTGGAATGAAATTTCGAAGCATAGTATATCAGAGATTTAAGCACTTAACACCCTTGAACAGTTACGGGTTTAAAATTTTGGTCTTATTATCAGGTACAAAGTTTCAAATTGAATATTCAAAATGTATATACAGCACTGCTCAGAATTTTTCATTCACTTTACAGAGTCCTGGATTTTACCTGGAAACATTAACTTGACATATCCTACATGCTTGCACCCATTCATTACACTTACTGAAGATTATGAAGTTTATTTTAAAAGATCAAGTACAGAAAATTGAGTAGTAGGTATAGGATTTGAGGAATACGGTGGTAGGCTTAGGTGACCTTTTTCGAAACAAGAATTAGAGGCAGGGTAATTAAAGGAACCCTACTACGCCCGACTGCCGTACTACAGATGCATGAACCTAATCCTAATCCTTGTAATATTTCTGCAGAAATCATCGAGTCATAATTCACACTTCATATCTGGTGACCTCTCTTTGTTCGTTCTGTGGCTGCCACGTACCTCTCGCTGGTTAGATCATCCATTATTCCTCAATTACTTTACTTTACAACTGTCTGGAGATCTACACTGTATCCATCTTTGTTGAGCTTCTTCACGAATTGAAGACATGGCCTGCACCAGAATCTGTCTCATATGGCTAGTTGTAGACAAATTAACGCGCCAAGAATTCTTGCTACTTTTTTTCTTAGTTTTAAGCTTAGACATGCTTCCTCAAAGAACGTCTGCAGCTGCTGAGAAACTTCTTTGTTTTATCTTTATTCTGATGATTAACTCCCCAAATTTCTACTTGAAACAGTCCTTCGCGGAATGGCAATTCTTTTGAAATGGGAAACATGTTTTTTTCTTCTTTTAGTAATTGCTTTCCTGATGCTTCTTGTAAGCTGTCTTCAATGCTGTTTTCCGCAATTTCCTGAACCCTGATTTTTTCCCGGCTCTTGCTGTCGTCGGTTAATCGACATTTGACGAAGTCTATAGTAAACGAATTTTCGCACTCTTCAAGTTTCGTTTTTCAAGGCATCTTTCGCGCTTCCCGCGCCCTCTATACGTACTAACTGGTTATCTCTGATAAGCAACTCGATAGTGGCGCGTACCCGTTTGTCTTTCTTTGTCCACGTTGTATCAAAAGGGCTAAGAGCGGCCTCCTCCATCACATTTCACAAATCCTCTCTGATGAGCCATAATCCCATCTTCATATTGGATAGTTATCACCATCTAACTCTTGTACTACTGTACGCATACAGTCAGCTCTTTTCATGGCCATTGTATACTTTAGTTCTTTCATACAACAGAGACTGAGCGTCATAACCCGTTCGAAAGATTTATTGATTTTCATTTCGATTTATGTGCGTATGGAAATAACCTCAATGGCAAATCCCACTTGCGAGACTTTTCTGTAAGACAGCATATTTGTCCTAATAATACACAAAAATAATCTGCCCGCTCCGCGGGTACATTCTCATCGCGCGCGTCTTTTGGATCTCGCGCTTCGCGCTCGATGGTAATCTCACCTCGCGCTCCGCGTTCGGCCTTTGTACCTCCCTACAGTTGTATAAAAAGATTGTGAGACTCAAAAGCGAAATGCCGACTGCTTTAATTTGGTGAGTGTGAATTCTCTTTTGTTAAAGCTTCTCCGGCTTTAACGAATACATTCTCATCGCGTATCTCGTGCTGCGCACTCTATGAAAGTTTGTCCAAAACGGTGGAAAAGTTTTGTTGCCTAATTTTCTTTACATGTTGTGCAGTTTTTCTAGAAATTCCATTTTTATATTTTATCTTTTACGATTACAACAAAAACTACGCGTCCAATGGGAAAAATTATAACAAATTTACAGATATTTTTCGGGTGAACAACTTTTCTATATCAATCTTCTGAGTTAGTCCTAGTTATTTTTTCGAAAATTTTATTATTTCATATTTATAGTTATTTTTCCTGATTTAACTGAAAACTACATATCCTGTTAAAGAAGTTGATAACACATTTAAATATATTTTCCTGGTAGAGAACTTGCGACTATTTGATTTTTCCTAATCTTGTGTCAATTGTCCAAAAGTCCATTTTTTCCATTTTTTACATGCTTTTTCATAAAGAAGCAGAAACTACTTGTCCTATCAAAAAGTTAATTTTCCAAATTTGTAGATCTTTTCTTGGTGCACAATTTTAGTTCATCAATATTTTCCCGTACCTCACATAGTTTGACCAAAAAATGAATCTTTCTATTTTCTTTCATTTTTTGTGCGACTAAAATTTGAATTTTCGATCTTTTGAGAAAACTCGAAAAGTTGTAAAGATCATCCTGATAAGCTCTCAAAAAGAAGCATTCTTTTTCTTAGAACTTTTTCTAATAAATCTTGCGTTGTTTGGCTAAAAATTCTAATTTTCGTTTATATTTTCGAATTTGGAAAATGACACAACTCTGACAATTTTGTTTTTATCAAAAAAAAATCATGAGGATAAATTGTTTGACTTTTTACCTGCTACAAGAAACCGTACCTAAAATTGTTGAGTCTTGGAAAACAATGTCCAAAAAATATTTCAAAATACTCCCCCCTTTTTATTTTTGATCCAAAACAGTTGGTTAACGAACTCGACTTGTATTTTAGGACCTTCAGAATGGATGCCGAAGCGCGATCAAATATTATCATTTCTTCGAAAGTTATAACAGATTATTTTTCATCATTTTCTTGTGCGATCAAAATTGGAATTTTCGATTTTTTGAGAAAATTCAAAGAATTGTATTCACGATCTCGTACGGATCCCAAAAAGAAACATTTTTTCTCTCAGACTTTCTTTTCAATCTTGCGTTTTCCGACTAGAAATTCTCATTTTCGTTTATATCTTTGAATTTTGAAAATGCTACAAATCTGAACATTTTGTTTTTATCAGAAAAGAATCCTAAGGACAATCTGTTACACTTTTTACCTACTATAAGAAACAGTACTTAAAATTTTTAAGTCTTGGGAAAAAAGTCCACAAAAATTGTCAAAATGCTCCCCCTCTTTCATTTTTGATCCAAAACAGCTGGTTAACGAACTAAACTTGTATTTTTGGTCCCCCAGAATGGGTGCCAAAGCACGATCGAATATCATCATTCTTTCGAAAGTTATCGAGTTCGCAGATTATTTTCCGTCAAAAAAATGCTCCCCCTCTTCCATTTTTGATTCAAAATAGCTGGCTTACGAACTTGACCTTCAGTTTCTGACACTGAAAGAGTGTACCAAAGGACAATCAAATCGATTAGTTTTTCCGAAAGTTATCGCTCACAGACAGACATACATACATACAGACAGACATACAGACAGACACATTCGTGAAAACCTGTTTTTCGGGTTCAAGGGGTTTCTAAACGTGGACATTGGGCAAAAAAAGGGGGGGGGTCAAATTTTACACAAATCTAATACCTTCTCTGATGAGAATGTAAAAATATACATAAACTGGAAGTCCATGGATAGTCATCCCTTAAATGGTCATTCCTAGAATGTCACTCGCGGACGAGATGGTCCGAGAGGTTTGGAGAGAGGCATTCGCCACGTCCCATTCTCGAGCAGAACAATGTTTATTTAAAGTCGGACGATTTTCGCGCATTTCCGTCGGTGAGTGGGAGCGTAAACTGCACGATTGTGGGGAGAATTTATTGTGAACCGCCGGACGTAAATACGCTGACATCGAGAAGTCGCGCATGTCAAATGATGAGATTCCCTCTCCGTTTTCACTAATATAGGAAGTCGATGTTTTCGGTACGGTAAGTATGGGTTATGTTTGCCGTACGAAAATGCGCGAAACCGCTGACCTTGAATTAAAAATCTTGGGTCATACGACGGCAACGTTTCACGAACTCGTACAGAAGACATCGGCCTCGTCGCGTGAAACATATGTTTTCCGTCTGATGTCACAATTCACTATTGTCCACGTTTAAGCGCGCGCGATGATGGTCCAAGGCCGTTTGATAGCAACACCCGAAACTGGACTATGTACGGACCTTCGGTGTAATTTGCATTTTTTCAAACCACGAAAACAAATTTCAGGATACCGCGCCAGTCAATCGACATGAAATACACTCACTTAGTCAGCAGACTTTTGAATAACCTACTTGTATAAGTCTAAGGAATATCGATTTTGGACATGTATTGTAGACGAGGTTAAATGTTCGAAAAAGCGCAATTTTTACCACATTTGAATATCTTTATGGAATGAACGAGAGGTCTTCTTGGCTGTAAATGAGTCTCCAAGATTTATTGATAACCTTATACATAATGTTTATTGTAGACCTTCAGGGTGACTGGAAATCCCGAATACCAACAGCTGCTCATTCGGGAGAGCATTCAAGTTTCCGGTTTGCCAGTATTACGTTGACATCAATGACCCATGCTCAAATTCAAGTTCGATTCAGTTCTGCTACTTCATATTTATCCTTGACAGACACTAAAATATGGCTCCAAACGTGTTTAATTCGAAAATTTGATATCAGAATAACGTAAAAAAACCCGTAGAAAGGTACCGGATGAACTTTTATTGAGCATGCACATTTTGAGTTTGTAAGTACCAAATGCTGAAGAAATACACCAACGGCCACATTCTATAGAGATGGTCATAGTTTAGAGTAAACGTAGTTAGTTTTTACTATGGCTCGTAAATAAACTTTATGGCATCAGTTGATATGAATCGTCTAACGAAAAACACTGAATTGAGTCGAGCTCAAAAGTGTAAGAAAATTTAATAATTTGAAAGATAGTAATTTGCAAAGAACGAACATAGGGAGTTGTAATTGAAGTTTACAAGTTACCCAAATAGTTTTTCAAGTAAGGAACCAAAAAAAAAGGCTCAATGCATGTAGGTGACGTCCAAGAAAACTAATCGAAGTCTTGAATTTGGACCTGATGGGAACAATGAACTTCATTCATCCACGATACTTTCAAATGGAATAATTTAAATGAAATCATTTCTACAGTCTAGAATTTTTTACTTGATTTGGAATACCATTTAGTTGAAATATAATATTTCAAAATTGAAACTTTGAAGTCAGCGAGGGGCATAGTTCCCGAAGTTGATTGGAAATAACCCAAATAATTGCAAAGATTGAAATAATGTATCAGGATATACATTCCACTTTGTGTTTTTTACAAAACAACACTGTAAAAACATTTTCTGAATATTACTACTTTCAGGGAATTTTCCATACAAAAATCACATTCTTCAGCATAGTAAATTTACGACGTCTTTGTCACTTTACAGCTTCGATGTGATTTTACCTCGATGAGCGCGTGTCTTAAAATACTAGATGCATTTTCCCTGCACTGAGCAATGTAAATTTCGACTTCTTCTGGTAATTTCACCAGTGGGCGCGTGCTCGTTGAATACAGGCTGATGCCATATTAATCAGCACGTTCAACACATCAGGCTGATGCTCTCCGTGGAGTCTGTATTGTTTTCTTATTGCAGGTTGTTCGATTTACATTTAATTAACAGTATCTAATAAAATATTTACTGAAATATAGAATAGCTACATGATGCGTCTATGCTGATACTGTTTTAAAAATATACAAATTCTCGTACTGGTAGGTTATAACCGCGAACACTGTAATGTGACAGTCGAGCTGTAACATTACCACTTTCAGCATGGGTCCCAATTGTTTCACCTTGCTCAGCGCAGTAAAATTCAGAAATTTTTTTCCAGTGAAGCTCTCATGTCTAATAATGAATTAATTAATCGAAAAATGAACATCTTTAGTGCATCAAAATAGTCAAAATATTTAGTTTTTTGTGAAAATTCGCAGGGGCATTGGTCAAATGTGAAAAAAAATTGCACGAAGTATGAACAGAAATCTCAAGTATAGTGTGTAAGTTAGTGCGACTTCTCAACAATATTTAATAAAACTATAGGCATATTGCAATTTCGCATGTATTGCATGAAAGATTGTCCTCAATAATTATACTTTCATCTAAAGTTTGGACTCATTTTTCCAAAAACTGTATTTTACAGGTATAGAATCGTGAACCACAAAAAACGCATTGTTTTCCCTATTTTAAAAACAAACTTTTGGGTTCATGCGAAAAAGGAATATGACCTTATTATACAGTAAAATATTCTGCACATTTTTTCTCGAAACCTCAATTGTTCTGAATGAGCTATTTCAGAAAGAAACTCGAAAACCCGATTATCTTCACCATTTTTTGAAATACATTGTTAAGCTCTCATTTAATTGATTTAGATCTTTCATATATAATAATTATTAGTGTCTGGAGATGGGTTTTCGCTAAAATTTGTTCTTTTATAATTGGATTCTCATTCTGAATGAGAAGGTATTGGCTTTATGTGAAAATTGACTTTCGCGGATTTAATGAAATCTACACGTTTCGAGACCCGCTGAGTTAGAAAAAATGTTATTGACGAAGGTGTCTGTCTGTCTGTAGTCTGTAGTCTACAATCTGTGTACTCGGTAACTTTTGAAAGAATGATCATATTGGATTGTGCTTTGGCACAATTTTTCAAGGCCGCAAAAGAAAGCACGATTGCGTTAACCAGACATTTTTGACCAGCGGTTCTGATTTTATCCATCAAAATCGCTTTTTGAAAAATCAAAAATGCATTTTTCCGTTCAAACTATGCAAGGTGCAAAAAAGTCTTGAGTACCAAAATTATTCATTTTAGAAAGATCTGAAAATTCCCTTGAGACCACTTTTTTCATAAGATGCATAGTTTTTGTTTAAATGCGATTTTCTAGCCAAAGAATAAGAGACAAAAAGAAATATTGGATAGAAATATTGTCCATCTTGAAAAAGCCTCAAGTTTTATCTGAATTATTTTCCAACAAGACGTACATTTTCTGTTTTAATCGTGACAACGCTTTTTAAACAACGAAAAATTCAATTTGCTAGCCAAACTATGAGATTTGAATATTTGTGGCGATATTGTAATGAGAATGTGTTCCTTAAGGCCAGTAGAGGCCGAAGTAAACCTAATATAAACAAAAAATTTCATCAAAAATGGAAAGATAATTCAATAATCTTCATAGAAGTAGAGGTTTTCAGCAGTTTTGCAATATTTGCAACTCTGTGTATGCATGACACTCTAAACTGAATCAAGAACGTATGAAGCCGAGCGCAAAGCGCGAGGTAAATATATTATCGAGCGCAAAGCGCGAGGTACATATATTATCGAGCGCAAAGCGCGAGATGCGAATGACGCGCGCCTTAGGCGCGTTCAAACTTGCGAGCGAAGTGAGCCGCGCGCGTTACGCTCCATGAAGATGTGCCCCCGCGCAGCGGGCATATTTTTTTCCCTTTTTCCATCTTATTTCATTTTTCGTTGCCTGGCCTATAAGTGATGTGCTGACGAAAGAAAAAGAACAAGAGCATATGGTGGTCAGGCAACTGAAAAGGTCCTGGAATTCTGGAAAGAAACTGAGAAGGGGGAAGCAAGTAGGATTGCTGCAGCTAGAGATTATTAATAAGGAGAGTAGGGGTACCATGCAACATTGAAAATGGAAGTGAGAGAGATACGGAACGAGGGTAGAATGTGGAGTGCAAGTAAGGGGTGGGGGATGGCATAGAATATAATAGATTTAGAATGTGAAATAGGGTAAGAACATGTAGGTATTGGTTCTCGAAATAATGTAAAAAGACCCGTTTTTGGGAAAACGAAATTTTCTCAGCTTTTTAGAATTGAACTTGCTGTGGTTAGGCCAGTCCTTGGAATTTTTCAATGAAATTTCCAGGGAATATTCTTAATAATGTTGTACAAATGTGAGACTAAACAACTTATAAACATTCTTTTTTAAATAAAATTTTTGGAATTTTACGATAGCCATTGCATAAATACATAAATACTTCATGGGAACTCGAACGAATTTTGAACACCAAGAAAGTTCTAGCGTAGAAGTGTTTTTCTAAGATATAAATACGTTTTCTACGAGAAGAATCATTCAGAATAAATTATCGTTAAAAAGTTACAAAGGTTTAAGTTCGGCCGCGTTCACGCGGAAATGCAAATTTGTTCGAGACTGAGTATTACTTATTATTCAAAAAAGGGGTATAAAAAAATGGAAAAGCATTTTGGAGATGAATTCCAATTCTTTCACAATATCATAATGTGATATTCCTGTATAAAAAGTGTTTCTTTTATCTAGAGACATCAAAATATCTCAAGAAATACGCATCTGAAGAAAAAATAGTACAAATTTTGTGAAAATTCACCCCACACTCCACCCCCTGGGAGCAGGAGGAGGTGAACTTCGGAATTTCGAACCGGAACTCATAATCCTTTCCTTAAAGTAAAAGACGCGTGTCTCAGGTCTGAAGTTGCAGAATTGTCCTTTTTATTCGTGATCTGATTGGCT
>WSXT02124141.1:0-10872 GCA_011762715.2 Neuroterus valhalla | reverse complement strand
GAGGCCAGAGAGCGGTCGGCTGATATATTTTCCTCAATCTCTCAAAGTTTCAACCCAAAATATTATTTACTTTGGAAGTAAGAAGTCGGAGAAAAAATACATTACAAGGTCAAATTTCGACTACGTCATAGACTACCATTTGCCCTTAAGGACTTATTATTCAAGTCCGTAAAAAGGGAGGGAGTAAAAATAAACGAAATTAACAAATACCCATATTTATTTCATGTGAGTATGCACAGTGTACCCAATTATTTATAATTTGAGTTTATTTCGTCAATCCAACAACAGTATACATTAAATGTAGGATTGTTTAATAACCAAAAATAACCGGAAGTTGGAAGGAAGTTTTGGGCACGAAGTATACTTCCTGGTTTTGGGTTTCATTTTTTTCTGTATTGGAAGAGGTTAATTTTTCCTTGTTGGTTTTTTTTAATCCAGAGGAGGGGGGGGGGGCGTGGTTCTCAATTTTTTCTAAATTGTAAAAGGGACTTTGGAAATATTTTTATTAGGCTGGGATGAAGGAAATTTTCAAATTACTTTTTCAATCGGAAGAGAGAAATTTGTTTATTTTGAATATTTTTATGGAGTCGGAAGGGTAAAATATTAGTTATTTCTTTAATCAGTAGGGGCAAATTTTTAATTTTCAACATTTTTATTAATAGCATATTCCACTGGTTGCACTTTCTATGCAATTTGTGTATTTTTCTTCTGAAGTGGAATAATAGACCATTTTCTTATTTCTTTTATTTTTATCAAGTTCAAGGAAAGAACTCTTTCTTCTTTATTTTTTTCTGGATTGGAAGAAGGTAATGTATATATTATTATAAAGTTAGAAGGGACGAAATTCAGGAATTCGAAAAAAATAAATTACGGAAGTTATACCCAATTTAAATTTTCGTGCCTAGAGAGTGGCGCCAGCACTGGACAAATTGACGAACTTTTGTCCCACGCCGTATCACATTCTGTTGTGTGCGTGTGTGTGTGTGTGTGTGAGTTTGCCTTATTGCCTGGATTGTTTGTCGTGTTTGTTCTTTCACTCGGAAAAGTTGATCACGGAATATTTTTTACTTCTTGATTTCTCTCTGAATTCTTCTTTCCGAATCTCAATCTCATGTAATTATAAATGCAAATCTTTTCTCAAGTGTCTATTTATTCATCGGACATTCCAAAGTTATGGCTGACATGGGTATGAGCTTGGATGACATAATTAAAAAGAAGAAACCATCAGGAATGAAAACCAAAAGAGGGTAAGGAAAGAAAGTATTATTTCTACATTTATTCATATAATCGTTGCACCCTTTTTCCTGATTGATAAGCTTTATCTCAATTGGGCTTCCGAAAAAAACGAGTTTGATTTTTGAACTATGGATCGAACGCCAATTTTTCTGTTTACCGTTTTTGAATGAGAATTTCCAGCGTTCATTTGTTAATTCGGTAAAGTCCCTTCCAGCATTGATGGTAATTTCTAATGGTAATGTACCTTACCTAAAGGAAAAAAAATTATTTGTGAAGGTGAGGCCGTTGTTTCCTTGGTTTCCTTCAAGCTTTTGGAGATTAATTTCATAACCTTATATGTCCTGAAATCTCGATTTTGTGATTATCAGAGTATTTTCAACCAATTTTTGAAGACTTCTTGGATAAGGATTGAACTTTGATTGTTTGAAGATGAGATAGTTAAGTTTTGTTTATTTCCAATTCTTGAATGATGAGAGGTTCATGTTTATTGTTTCTCTCGAAATTCTAAGGTTACTTTGGTGTAGGATTTTTGTGAAATTTTAATCTTCTAATTCTGTGACCAAATTCAGTCATAAAAAAGTGTCATCTACTTGAAAACTTGTCACTTATTTCCCATATTTTGGAAACATGTCGCCATTTTTTCAGTTAAAAAACTGAAATTTTGTTTAGAGTTGAATTTTCAGTGGCTCGGGCTTGGTGTAGAATCGTGAGTGTGAATTTTCTTCTCTGCTGGAAGTACCGTTATTCTCATAAGTTTTAGTAGAAGAATTTATTTAACCAGGGCGTGAACTGGGAATCGACACAACTTTGAATTGTTGAATTTTCAAAAGACTAATTATTGTGAAATTATTTAATTTTTAAAATGTTCTCCAAATTATGAACCAAATGTTGTATGCAAACGTAGTTTATTCTTTTCTGAAGCTTTTCCCAAAATTGCAGCTCGATGCCTAATTCGATGTGGACTTGAGTTGTTGCAAAAAAAATCTATAATTTGGGTCACGTGACTCATGTATCACATAGCATTAGGTCCTTAACTGAAAAATGAATAATTTTTAACTAAAAATCCTGAAAGAATCCTGAATTTTTAATAAAAAATGGTAAATCCTCAATGAAGAAGGTAATAGTTGATATTTTAACCAAAAAGACCTTTATTTTAAATAAAGGATGGATAAAGTCAAGCATAAAAAAATGAAATTCCAACAAGACATTTGAATTCTTGAGCCAAAAAAATTAATTTGCTACTTGAAAAGAAGAACTTTCAACCAAAAGCTTTAATTTTGATAAAATAATGACGAAATCTTCATGAAGAATGTAATAATTGATATTACAACCTAGAAAATGTTTATTTCTAAGAAAAAAAAATAGTTTAACCCAACCCGAAGAGATAAATTTACAACAAAACAGTTAAATCCTTCACAAAGAATACAAATATTCGTGGATTCTGAAGCAGCATTAGACTCCGTAAACAGGACGGAAGGTGTTATGGAAGTCCATGGAAAAAGAGGGAGTTCATGAAGGGTTGGTAGAAAGGATAAAGGAGATATTTGTGGAGACTAATATAAGGGTTATTTTAAGGCTATATTCTAAGGATTTATTGACAAGGTAGTAATGAAGGTTATTAGATAAGGACATATGTATATGTAAATGTATATGTTATGGTTATATAAAGGCTCTTAAATCCCTAAAAGGAAGAAAGTATAAACAAATACAAAAGGATTTCAAATATCTTCAATTTTTAATTTCAGTGCTCGCCAAGGAACGGCTCAAGGAAGAGGTGGTGCTCAAAGTAGAGGAATAGTACAAAATAGAGGTATTGTGAAAAATAGAGGTGGTCGTGCCAATGGATCAGTCAGAGGACGTGGACATGGGATTGGAAATGGAGGGATAGCGGACGCTCGATTAAAAATAATTCAGAAAAACAGACTGAAGCTTACAGATGCCCGCGACAAACTAGCCGAAATCGCAAAGCAAAGCGACGCTCGATTGAAACTTGATAAATTGCGAGCCACGCACTTGAAGAAAAATGATCCGTTTTCGGGAATTTCTCGCAAGACTGGACGCAATGGAAGAATCTCGCTATCAACAAATAAAATATCGCAGTTTAATCAAATCGTTCACCCTGTGCCACCTTCTTACATGCCACCGCCTTCAAGGACGGTTGGATTCAGACCTCGCTTGGAACCACATTATGTGGAGAACATCTCTATGAATTATAACGATGGTAAATTATTCCTTCTGATATTATTTACTGAGGTTCAAGGGTCACAGTTCATCCCCTATCTTCCGCTTTATCTCTTGAATCAGGAAAATTCCATAAACACCTAAACATTTTTTGAGCCAATTTGTCCTTTTTTACAATGTTTCGATCCATTTTCCAAGAGTTTTATACAGAAATTCGATACGTTAGAAAACAAGACGCTTTTAAATTGATCCTTTTTGATAAGGCCAATTTCATATATTTTTCAAACGATTTATGTGTTTATTTTGCACGGGACAAAGTGCTGTAAAGCAGGGAAAATAGGGATATATTTGAGGAAGAAGAAAAATGAATTCTTTTAAATAAAATAATGTAGGTGCTATATTTATTTGAATTTGAAACAATATAGATTAATTTTATACTTAAAAAGAAAATTTTTCAACCAAAAACGAAAAACTTCCAATAAAAAAACTCATTTATAAATGTAATAGTTCATATTCTAACCACAAAGTATTATTATTTTGAATAATAAATAGTTGAAGTCAACAGAAAAAATGAGATTTGAACAAAACAGTTGCATTTTAAAGCAACAGATCCGAATCCTCTTCAAAACAATTGAATTTTTTAAAAGAAAATATGAATTTTCAACCAAGAAGATCATGTTCAACAAATAGTAGAATTTCTAACCCAAAGAGAAAAATTTTTGGATAAGAGAGAAGGAATCTTAACCAAAAAGTTTCATTTTCAACCAATAAAGATGAATTTTCCCCTCAATTGATTGCAATTTTTTACCCAAAAAGACAATTTTCATCAAAACAGTTTGATTCTCAACCTAAATGGATGACTTCTTGCCATAATTGTTCAATTTTCGATAAAATAGTTGAATTTTTAACCGAAGAGAGGAATTTCTAACTGAAATGATAAACCTTAAATAAAAAATATGAATTGTAAACTTTAAAGTTCAATTTCCAACTAAGTACATAGTTAAATTTCTACCAAACAAGATGCATTCTCACCTAAAAATTAACTAGTTCATATTTCAACCATAAAAGTCTCTTAATGATTTTTTTTAATTTTTGAGAGAGTAGGTAAATCCTCAATCAAAAGATTTTAATTTTTTACTTAGAGGATGATATTTTGAACGAAAAAAGAATGGAATTTCCACCAGAAGAGATCAATTTTAACAAAATGTTAATATTAAACCACAAAATAATTCTCAGTAAAAAAAAAAAAGAAAAATCAACCACTTTTAATTTTGAAAAAAAAAACAAATTTTCTACAAAATATTTCCAAATTCCATCCAAATAAGTCTTCAACCAAAAAAATTAAAATATAATAGAATGCATGAGTTTTCGAGTGAATAGTTCATTTTTCTAGTGGAAGAGAATATTTCCAACAAACACGAAAGAATTCAATGCTTTTTTTGAAAAATAAATTTTCAACCATAAAGAAAAAACTTTCGAAGTGTTCAAATTTTTGAATCCAAGAAGACGAATTATCAACAAAACAGTAAAATCCTCAACTAAAAACATGATACTTCCTAACCAACTGAATTTTCAATGCGAAAAGACGAATCCTCAATTAAAAGTGTAATACTTGATATTTTAACCAATAAAAAGATGTGTATCAAATAAAAAATGGTTAAAGTTGAGCAAAAAGATAAATTTTCAACAAAACAGTAGAATCCTCAAGCAAAAATAGAATAATTTTTAACCAAACGGTTGAATTTTTAACTGAAGAGATTAATAGTTGAACCAAGAACTGAATATTTCTCAACCAAGTAGATGCATATTTTACCAAGTAGTTTAATTTTCAAACAATAAGGTGAGTTTTCTATGATAGAAATATATTTAACCAAAAATTAAGTTTTCGATCAGAGAAGTCGAAGTATCAATGAAAAATGTAATAGTTTATTTTTTATTTCAAATCAAAAAATATGTTCATTTCGAATAAATAATATTTGAAGTTGACACAAAGATGAAACTTCAACTAGCTGGTTAAATCCTTAATAAAAACAGAATAATTCTAAACCAAACAGTTGCATTTTCAAACCACAAAGCAAAATCTTTCTTAAAAACAGTTGAATTTTAACAGGAAATATGAATTTCTGAATATATAGTTTATTTTTGACGAAATAGTAGAATATTCTCCCCAAGTAGTTGTTTTTTCATCCAAATTGTAGAATTTCTGCTGAAATAGTTTGATGATTCGCCCAACAGATGAATCTTTAAAACGAGAAAACAAATTTTCTACCAAGGAATATTTTTTAGTCAAGGAAAAAAAAATGTAGACTAAATTTTCCAATTTTCTGACCACAAAGGCGAATTTTCTAAAAAAACAGTTGTATTTTCAACAAATTAGTTGCATTCCCAACCAAGGAAGATTTTTCAGTCAAGAGGAAGAATGCATTGTAATTCAAATGTTGAATCCTCATTCAAAAAGGCGAATTATATATAATTCAATTAAAAAAACGGAATAATAAATAATAAAATTCCCAGATAAAAAGATCAAGTCTTCACAAAATAAAGAAAAGAAAAATGAAGTGTCAACAAAATAATTTGTTCTCAAACAAAATAAGATTCAACAACAAAAAATCCATTTTCAACAAAGTAAATGAACTTTAAACTCAAAATATAATAGTTGACTTCTCAGTTAAAAAAAGTTGGATTTTTATGATATTGGTACTTTTGTGAATAATAATTTGTTTTCTTTTGTTTTTTGTTACACTGTTATCTCTTTTTTGGATAAGATTTAAAACTGTTTCAATCATGTTAAAGCTTTTGACTGATTAAAAAGACATAAGGAACAAAATTGTATGTTTAAGGAAACAAGGAAAGAATTCTTTTTTAGATTGTAATTTGTGTGTTCTTTAAATTAATTCTTCCTGACTTAAATACTCAGAAAAATATTTTTAAATAATATAACATGAGAATTTTACAGTTCTGATGATTAACTATTTTATAGTCTTTGCTCTTTTCGAATTTTCATCACTTGTTATGGAGTACTTTTGTGCAATATTCAAGAGATATCTTATATAATTTCTTTAATAAGGAAGAATAACAAACGCCAGGATCCCTGTGAGTTCATGATGCAATCTAGAATCATTTTTTTCAGATTATTTGATAGACTCGCCACCATTAAGAAGAACTGTCAATAACGAGTACGCACCATCACTTCCACCACCGCCTCCCGTTTTCAATTTGAAACCAGCCTCTCCATATACTTGGGTAAAGCCATCTAGTTCCTTAGGGAGGAATGCACCAGTACGAAAACCAGAGCCTGAAAGGCCCAGGAATTTCAAAGTGATTGCCCGTACTTCCATGGTGAGAAATAAGAACCTTATTCTTTGCACTACCTACTAAACATATCCAAAAATGAAAAAAAAAAAAAAATCTAGATAAGTAAACTTTCTTGTGCTCGGAAACCACTTCTCTTAACGACGAGAAAATCGCCCAAATTGCTCCAATAGGTTTTGTAACTTTTCGATGGTTTTAAAATACGTCCCCAAACTCCCCACAAAACATATCTAAAAAATTAAAAAACTCTGGATAAGGAAACTTTTCGTGCTCGAAAAACCACCTTTGAGGACAAAATAATCGGCAAAAGTGCTCTGATAGGTTTTTCAACTTTTAAATTGTCTTAAAATACGTCTCTGGACTCTCAACGGAACATATGCGAAGATAAAAAAATTAGAGATCACGAAACTTTACTGCGCTCAAAAAATCACAACCTTGACAACCCGAACAAAAATTATTAATATCACACCAACAAATGCTGCATCTTTAACTAAAAGTTGATAATTCGCCAAAAAAGGTCGTTCAAGAGGTATTAATTTTTCTCCGTAATGATGAATTTTCACTTCAAAATCATGATTTTTCTGCAAAAAGTCGGAATTTTAACAAAATAATTCAATTTTTAACAAAACAATTTGATTTCTAATCTACACAGATGCATTTTCAACCAATTGAATTCACAACAAGACACTTGAACTTTCAAGCAAAATAGAGGAGTTTTTTCGGCAAACCTACAATGATGAATTGACAAATGATCTCATTTTCAAATGAGAAATGTTAACAGTCAACCGAAAACAGTTGTATTTTGAACAAAAAAGTTAACTTTCAAACCAGGAGAGATCAATTTTCATTGTAAAAGGACGAATTTTCCACCTAAAGACATCATTTTCCATCCAAAGTAATATAGTTTTTACAGTTGAAAAATAATGTTCGAGAAATAATTTCATTTTTAACAAAAAGTCTATGAAATTGTTGAAATTTCAAGTCAAAAAACCACATGTTCTACAGATCAGTTAAATTTTTAACCCATAAGTTCGATTTTTTACGACAATAGTTAATTTACAATCATATAGTTTAATTTTCAACTATAATGATAAATCCGCAATCAGAAAAAAAGAGTTTTTATAAAAAACTGATCTTCTTCCAAACTCAATGTTTAAACGAACTCTTGTTTTTTACAGTTGAAATTTCAACGAAAATGATGAATACTAAAAAAAAAAGATGAATCTCTATCAAAAGAGTTCCCAAGTTTTCAATTTTTTGATATTTTTCGTAGAAAGTTCAAAGACCAGGATGACTTTACAAGAGACAAATTTTCAACAAAATATTCGATTTTTTGAGAAAAAAGTTAAATGTTTCGGGAAACTTGACTTTCTAGCTTGGAAACTTAACTTTTTGTTGAAAATTAGATTAAAAATGTATATTTCATGCTATAAAACTTATCTACCTTGGTTAATACTTCAACTATTTTGTTAAAAATTCTTTTTTTCAACTTGAAACTTCAACTGTCTTCTTACAAATTTGTCTTCGTGGCTTTTAAATGCAACCTTTTTTTGTAGAAAGTACACCTTTCTTGATTGAAAAATCTTCTTTTTTGGTTGGAATTATTTACATTGTTGTAAATTCATACTTTCGGTTTTAAAAGTCAACTCTTTTCTAAAACTTTCTACTTTTTTTAACTTGAAAAAATTTACTGTTTCGTTGAACTATTTTTGTTTGATGTTCTATCTTCTTTTTTTTTGTTGATAATTCGACTATCAAGTTAAAAATGCATCTTATTGGAGTAAAAATTCAACTATTCCATTGAAAATGTAACTGTTTCGCTAAAATTCGTTTCCTCTTTTTTGCTAAAAAGTTCAGCTATTTGGATGAGAAAGCTACTGTTCGATTAAAAATCTTTTTTTTTTTATTAAATTCAACTATTGAGTTGAAAATTCATATTTTCTGGTTGAGAATAATCTTTTTTTATCATCATTTTTTTTCGAATAATTATCTTTTCTGTCAATAAAGTCATCTTCTTTTAAAAAATTAATCTTTTTCGTATGTAAATTGCCGATCTGGTTCAAACTGTCTTCTCAAAAATTTGTGTTCGTGGCTTTTATATGCAACCTTTTTTGTTGAAAGTTCACCTTTTTCGGTTCAAAAATCATCTAATCTTTTTCGGTTGGAATTATCTACATCCTTGAAAGTTCATTTTCGTGGATTTAACTGTCAACTCTTTTCTAAAACTTTCTACTTTTTTTAGCTTGAAAAAATCTACTGTTTCGTTGAAGATTTGTCTTCCCTGATCGAAAATTTACTTGTTGAAAAGTAATATCTGTTTGGTAAATTTTAATTTCTTCTTCAAAATGCAACTATTTTTGGTCGAAGTTCTATCTTTCTTCCTAGAAAATTCGACTATCTAGTTAAAAATGCATCTTATTAGAGTAAAAATTCAACTATTCCATTGAAAATGTAACTGTTTCGCAGAAAGCAGTCTCAAATAGTCAAATATCATGATTTTTATTCAAATAAATGATTTCATATAGTTTATTTGAAATAAATTACAATTCACGATGTACAAGAATTCATTTATTGCTGCAGGCCTTCTGGAAAATGATTGTAGCTGTAAAATTTAACTTTTAAAAACACTTTCTATCAATTTTTAATTGTTACCAATAGAAAAATGTCAGTTATCGAGGAAAGACATAATTTTTGTCATTATTTCCAAGTTCAATTACAATTTACGATGTATATGGATTTTTTATTATTGCATACTTTTCGGAGGATAATTATAGTTGCAAGCATACTAATTTCAAGAAACCTATTCCTCTAATTAAAAATTGATTTCATTCCAAAATAAGAAAAAAATGTCTCCTTTTTCGTTCTTTTGAGTTTTATTGTCAAAACGAAAACATAAAATATTTATTTCATTATCCCTAAACTTTTGTTGTTGCTTTTCCAGCCCAAACGCGATACTTCATCCTACAGGGACGACTGGAGTTTTGGATCAAAGTCGAGAACGATTTTGTCAGACAGAGTTGAAGAACCTAAATATTACGAGTCCAGAAGTCACAGAGAAACTGGAGTGAAATCTCGCCTTGATACCGCTCCTCCCAGCAAGCCTCGAAATCTGACAATGGTAACCCATCAAAAGACAAACTCGGGGGCGACACACACCACAGGATATCGAATCGTTGTCTCGAATTTACAGGCAAATGTTACCCAAGAGGATATTAAGGTACCAAATTATCAATTGGCAGAAAACAAATTATATTCACAGGATTTTGGAGTAAAGTTTTGGATTTTTTCCACGAGGTTCAACCCCAAAATTTTAATTAGATCAAAAGTTTTGATCCATTATAAAAAAGGCGATTTTTTTATAAGCGCTGTAACTCGAGAACTATCGATCGGATCGAGATTTTTTTTTTTTTTCTTAATACGAGTGAAAACTTTTGCTTCAAGTATAAGCAAACGGTGAACCAAGTTATTTATTTGTTAAAAAGTTATAAAGGTTTAAAATAAACGATTGCGATTTTTACCAAAAGGGGCACGTTTTATTTGGAAAATTCTAATTGCAATCGATTCCTTGAACAATTTCGCATAAGAATCCGTCTTGGCAAATCTTTAACTTTGATTAGCAGGGTAGCGACTTGACCGAGAAAGACCGGGAATTTCAATCGACCGGGGAAAAAACCGGGGATTTGAATGAAAACCGAGAATTTTCTTGACTCAACGTAGACAATTAAAAATTTTTCCGTGAAAATACGAGAAAGGACTGCTTTCTTTCTATGAATTGAAAAGATATCTCATCATTTGATTTGGAGAATGTAACGTTCTTTTAGTCCTGTTCTGAAAATTTTGAAATATATCTATATACTTTATGAGAGAAAAAATTAAAATTTTTTTTCCATTATAAAAAAAAAAAGTTTTCCAAATTAATTGCTCTCTGAGATATATTTAGCTGGCCGAAGTTTGTATAATGGAAATGATGATAGCCCAAACATACAGGACGAATCATTTTTTCAATTTAAAAAAAAAAATGTATGTGTTCTATTGACTTTCTCCTTATTCATCTGACTTGAGACAGGGAGGTCGAACACTTCAAGTATTCGAATTGAGAAAAGTGGAAATTCAGAAAATTGCTCTTACAATTTAAAATTCGTC
>WSXT02124130.1:0-10872 GCA_011762715.2 Neuroterus valhalla | reverse complement strand
TCCGCGATCCGCGTACTCTAACTCCGCGACAGCCCAAAATACTTAAAAAGTTCACTGACTTTCACACGTCGCGGGTCTCAGCACCGCGGCTCGCGATGCGCAGCTCCATATTTTTCTCTTCGTGTAACGTAGCTTACGAACGGTCCCTTATGCTGAAAATTTCACTTTCGTATACGCATGTAATCATTTATTTTGCATACTTTTATCAGTAATAACTATTGAAAATACAGTTAACAGTATAAGAGATACTTTTCTTCACAGAAAGAAAAAAAAGACATTAAGAGGTATAGTATTTCAAAAGTTGAAAAATTTTATTACCAATGGGCAAATGTAAAATGGTTAAAATTCAAAATTGTAACATTTGATGTTTCTGCTCTAATTTTCAATTTTTTTTTAAATGTAGAAGTTATATTCCCATATGCATAATACGTCGCGGAGAAGAAGAAAAAATAAAAAAGTAAAATTTCCGTTGGTATTTAGCCAGGCAAGTCACCTCATTAGGGATGAAACGAATGAAGCCCCGTGGAGGGAATTGAGAATAAAACGTTCTTTGAGGATTGTGCCCTCCGATTTCTTAATCGCGAAATGGTATTATGTGCCAGTGCACGTGCGAAGTACGTTGAAGAACGAAAACAGTCGTTGAAAGTCTGGGCAAGAGGCAAAATCGTTGACTTTTATCGGGTACAAAAGGGGCCCGTAGTCAGTCATTCGTCCGAGAGAACTGAATCTATTCTGCGACGTTTAAAGGTCTTGCGATTGTTCCGGTTCCTGTCGAGATCGGAACAAATAGGCACCTGCGACAATAGCCGCATCAGGTTACAGCCGATGCCACGGGACACAACACATAGTGAAGCAGTGGTACCAACTACCCGTGATGTTCGCTGGGGGCAGACCCTTCATCGAACGCGCGCTTTTGCTTTTATTCTTCACCAAGACCTTATGAGAACGGAAGTGCAAATTATAGGCTTCGTCGCGAAATTTTCTCACGATCAGGTCCGACCAGTGACTTTAACGAAAAGGAAGGCGCACTCGGAGGTCTCCAGATTTTCATTCAATATCAATCCTGATTTCCTCAATGTAGGATTTCAGCTGGGGAACATTTTCACAGTGGATAAAATTACGATTATTCAAATTTTCGAACACAATAGGTTCAATGTAGCCAAATTAGCTTCTTCGTCTTTCTTTGTCACATGAATTGAATCGTTTATTTGAGTTCGTTCCTGCGCTCATATAAAGTACAAGGATGAAATAACACAGAACAAAAAAATTTACACGGGAAAAAATCTTGATCCAAGCCCAAAAATGCTAGGCTTGTTTTTTATGGGAGCCTTCAAAATTACTCTCATAGGACATGAACATTTATTCAATTTTTCCTAAGTCATATTTCTATTTTTTTTTTTTTTATAATTCGTGATTTTTAAACGCACTTTCAACAAGAAATTGACCGGTTTTGGCGTGACTTCTTATTTCCAGTGGATCAAACATGTATCTTCGGACTTAGAAAAATGAAAAAAAGCATTTCGCGAAAATGAGGTGTTGGCTGGTTTTGCAACTAGACGACACAATTATTATTATCTTTTGCAGAAGAAGCGCACTTTATCTGCGTCTCGTCGCAGTACAATAGAGTGCTATTTACTGCCACTTCCAATCGACTTCTTGAATTTTTACCCAGAAAGGATGAATTCTCAAAAAGAACCAAAATATTTGATACTTCAACTGAAAAGAAAAATTTTTATCCTGAAAAAATTTAATCAAGTTAGAATGGAGAATTGCTAACGGAGTTGGTCAATTTTCAACTACAACAGATTAATTTCTTATCAGAAACAATATGCTTTCAACAACATAATGTAATTTTGAACTAAAGAGTAAATAGTTACACTTTGGACTGAAAAAATTAATTTTCAACTGAGATGTTGCATCTTTATTGAAAGAAGTATTTCTGAACAAAATAGTTCCAATTTTAATCCAGTTCTTGAATTTTTAACCCGGGAAGATATCAATTTAAAATCTTGATCAATCAATCATAAGAAATAAATGTCGAACAAAATAAGTGAATCCTCTAATAAAGCCAAATACATTTTAACCAAAATGTTTGGCTTTTGACTAAAAAGGATTATTTGATATCTTTTAGGGAGACTTTTGATTTCAATAATAGATCTTTGACAAAAAAATTGGCTTTAAAAAAGTAGTTACTATATTTCCAAACGAGAGAGTTCAATTCTCAATATGAAATATTTGGAAGCTGATTTGTTCCAGCGATTTTAATTCCAAATCAAAACAAGTTGTCTATTCAAGAAGAGTTAGATCCTCAACTAACCGAATAATTTCTAACAAAAAGGTCGAATTTTACTGAAATTGTTGGTTTCATAACCAAAAGAGTCAAATTTTCAAGAAAATGCATAAGTTATCAGTGGAAAAAAAATCAGTTTTCAACGAAAAGTAAACACTAATTTGAACAAAATATTTAACAGTCGATGTTCGAATTCTAAATCTAAAGCAGTACATTTAAACCACAAGATGACTTTGCTACCAAAATTCTTGAATTTTCAACGGAATATATGAATTTTCAGATGAATTTTCAATTAATAGTTGAATTTTCGTAACAAAAAAATTAGGCTCTATCCGGAATCGATTAATTTTCCACCAACATTATAGAAAATTAAATCTATGACTGAAACTATTAGGCTGCATACATATTCAGAAAAACATATTTGTATCATTTTTCCCTCTATCTATAAAATATTATACGTATTTTCGCGATCAATATTTGAAAGATAGAAGTCAGAGCTAGTCCATACAGTATTAGATCTGGATCTAGAATGAGAATCCCCATCGTTGAAAACTTGGTCCTACTAATAGTCCAGCAATAGGGTATTGTGCCAAAAACCGTTGATCGACCTGATCAGACAATTAGAGGCCGAGAAAATTAGGAAAAACCAGGAAATTTAATACTTGTTCAAAAATTTAATATCTTTGTTAATTTTTAATTTTCATGACTAAGTGTTGGTGAAAAAACAGCAATCTTTATGCTATATAAGTATGAAAAAGGATGGACACTGTAGGATAATACTTTTTTGCGTAATTGCCACTTCAATTATTTAATGCTACTAATTGCAAAATGTCTGTATCGTGCACAGATGGTCCGATTTGGATTTTTTAAATGGATTTTGAAATTACAACTAAAGCACAACAAAATTTATATCTCGGTTTTCCAGTAAAATGTTGCTAAATGCGTTTGAAAAATGTCCAAACGTGACCCCAAACTGCTGAGCGCTCGAAAGTATAGCCAAGGAGTGGGGGGAGAAGGAAGGTAGGAGAAGCGTAGCGCGTCATGTTTGGACATTTTTTCAACCCATTTAGCAACATTTTACTGGAAAAACAAGATGTACATTTTATTGTTCTTTAGTTACAATTTCGAAATCCTTTTTAAAAATCCAAACGGACCATCAGACATTTTGCAATTAGAAGCATTAAATAATTGAAGACAATTACGCAAAAAATTAGTATCCTGCAGTGCCCATCCTTTTCCACACTTATAAAGCATGAAAATTGCTACTTATTCACTGAAATTCAGTCCTAGAAATGAAAAATTAACGAAGATATTAAATTGTTAAACAAGCCTTAAATTTTCTGGTTTTTCCTTATTTCCTCGGCCTCTAATTATCTGATCAGGTCGATCAACGGCTCATTTTATTGGTAATTTAATTGTCTATAACTAATCTGCCATGAAGATTGCTTGATCACTTTTTATGTTATAAATAAAACAACTCAAAAAGTGTGATTTTTTGGCTTTAAACGTTAATAAAAACATCGGATATTTTATTTGCGAATCAAGAATATGACTCGAATAAAGTATAAAGTGATACCTTTTTTCTGATGGTACATTCGTTTTTCTGCAAAAGTTTTTAGCACAAATCACTTATTAAATAATCTCTGTTGCTTGGACTATAAGTACTAATCCGTCCCTTGAAGAGTCTTAGAGGAACACGGTATGTCCCACGAGTTACCTGAAGGAAATAAGAGGAACCCGACGCCGCTGCTAAATTTGAAGTAAAAAATGCAATGGTGAATGCGATTTCAAATATTCTTTTTCACTTTGCACGCTTCGGGATTTTTATAGCATTGTACTGTGCGCCAGAAGAACATTACTCTATGTAAAGATATACTCAGGGATCTATTGAAATGAATCATTCAAAAGAGCAAATTGAGTATAATATGATAAGGGGTACTGGATAGGTATAGGAGTTGGAATTCGATATCGATGCGCGGAATCAACGTAGTCCAACTATAATCAATAAACTCCGTTGATAAAGTCTGACCGCCTAAGATGGCGTTGAGTCATGAAAACTACTCGATGTAACGACCGTTAAAGAGTAAAAAACGAAGGAGTCTGAAGGCATGGACTTTCCATTGGTCAGCTTGTAGCTGGGCGGGACTTGTTCAATCGACTTTTATACAGTCTCCAGAGTCCAGCTCCTTCGAAGCAGCAGAGGGGCATCGTTAGATATAAATTATTTTCAGTGTCTCTGTCAGTCGACGACCTCAGAAAGAAGATGGCGATGATACTTGTTGACAGACCATCAGGCTGTAACTGACAAGAATCACAATTAGGCACTGCTGGCATGTGGCGAAGATCTGAAAAAATTTGCTTCACGGAGGCTAACGATCTAATAGACCGTAAAGGTATTAAAATTAGATTCTTAACGCGCCTTGAATAGTTATGCGTTCATCGAAGTGTAATATGGAATTGTGGGAAAATTTTTTTCAAATCGACAATAATTCTAGATGGGTAATCTCAGGTGGAATGAAAAAATAATCTGATATAATCTAATCTTGTCTAATCTCAGTGCTGATGATACTGGCCTGGTACCAAGCATGCAGCAAGAATCAGTTCTAACGTGCGGTATTTTAGTACCGTGCCAGTTGTTGGGTGGTAGACCAGAAAGAGCAAAGTGTATAAAAAAGTCATTCAGGTAAAAGACTTACCGTAATCTGAGCATGCAAAAAATGAAGATCGATAGGAGTGAAATTGAAAGTACGCGATTTCTCACTTTGTCCTTGCCAATCTTATTCATCTTTTTCCTTGCTAAGATTAATCCCAGTATTTTCAACTGAATCAGTTTTTACTCTTTGTTTTTCCTGTGAGTAGGATAGGACAGAACAAAGTAATAATAAGGGCTTTTGTCAGTACTGGAATGCTTCACTGGAAAGCATAACAGTGCTCACTAATATTAGGCATGTCATTTCCTTTTCTTCATCAGTGGAATAAGTCGAGTTATTTGTGGGATAAACTACAAAATACTTATGGGTAAAGCATTAAGCATGCAACTATAAAAGCACCAAGTTGTTTCGCAGTTTTATGCTATGTTCCATATTCAAGTATTGGGAATAATTTTTCAATTGTATTTTACGTCTCTTCCTCAAAGATCAACTTTGTCATCACGTTGGGTATAAAATGTACTAATAATGAACTAAATATTTCATATTCATAAGAAATACATATATCTAAGTTACTTTTCGCATTTATTATTTTGTTTCTACTTATTATTTCGACAGATGATCGAAGGCATCGTTCAAGCAATTCCACGCCAATAGATCCACAAGTCATTCTCGAAATCGCTCACGTAGTCGATCTTACAAGTGACGGTATCATGACGATGATAACAGTTATTATGAGAAGAATCATAGTCCCTCACCTGAATTAAGTGGACGTTTGCATAATTGAAGTGAATCGCTTAGTTTTCAATACTTTAGTGAAAGTGTTGAGCCAAGTCTCATGGAAACTGATTTGGAATAGTCTCCAAAAGATAAAGATATGGTTCTTACTTAAATATTGTTGGAGATCCATCTTCTGCAGGAGATTATGACATCATAGTTTCTCAAACTGGTGCTGCAACAATAACTGTGGAACCTCCAAAACAAGCTTCAGGATCACCGGGGCATCAATGAGATAAAGATGGGAAGAAATTATTCAAAAATCTCTTCTTTCTGAAGAAAGAAAATCTTTGATGAGAACTTCCCCTCCACCAAAGAATTGTATCCTAATGGACCCGCCAAAATTAAATTTGGAGATTAAGGCTGCCTTGGACGAGAGGATTGTTGAAAAGCAAGAAAAAGTTACAGCCTCACTCGCTGGTGTGGGAAAGACCATAGAGGATAAAATTGAATCCACCAGAGAAAACAAAAATATTTGGAACAGCTTAATAATAGTGTTATGAGATTATTAACTGATCTGCAACATGTCGAGACGGCAACTTGCAGCAGTATAATTCTAAAAAACTTAGAAGCTCCTTTTAAAGATACACTAAAGGACTTGCTACCCGATGAATGGTTGTTCGGGAAAGAAATTTGGTTGAAAAATTGAAGGTTGCGAAGGTCTCGCAACAATCAACGAAGGATTTGAAATCGGTTCCAAAACCGCAATTGAAGAAAGACAAAATTCCAAAAGAATAAAATGGCCAGTCCTTTCGGAACCAACAGAAGGCGAAATTCCAATCGGGGGGGGGGGGGACAAGCTTATCAAGCTCATCAAGCGTACGGCTGCGGTCGGAAGTCAGGAATCAGTACCAGAAGCAAGATCGGACGCATGCGAAGAAGACAAACTAGCGGCAGGTCAATGAGCAGGGATATTAGCTTTTTTTGCTTTGAAATTCCAGCTTTGACGTCTGATAAAACCATTCTGAGCTGGGTTCCAGGGTATGAAATACCTTTTACTCTCCGATAAAACAAGAAATACCACCTCATGAACTCTGTTGGTCTATTGTGCAAGGGTGTTTTATAGTGGGTTGAACCGGTTCCAGGCTAATTCATCTCAAATACTAAATATGTTCATCGATACTGAACATTTTGAACTTGAAGACGGCAAAACTGTTGAAAGAATGTTGAGTCACGGTTGTTTCATGGCATCTATAGATCTGAAATATGCATACCATCTTATTCGAGTGGAAAAGTCACACAGGATTTATTTAAGGTTCGCCCTTGAAGGTATCCTATATGAGTACGTTTACCTTTTGGCTCAAACAGGGTTCCATATACATTCACCGAATTAATGAAACCTGTTATGATGGAACTCAGAGAGAGAGAGAGAGGGCTTGAACTTGGGTATTCATATGGAGATTGTCTGGAAAATGTTCAAGAGACACGAAAATTGATTGAAAGCTTAGGATTCATAGTCATTAGTCAACAAGCAAAAAAGTCATATGATACCCTCCACAAGTTGCAGGTTCCTTCGATACATTCATGATTCTTCAAAAATGACAATTAAACTCCCGAAAGATGAACAAGAAAAATTCAAACAACTAATAGTTGAAAAGTTCATGAAAGTGAGCAGTTGCATTACCCGAGATAATGTGCATCATAAATGTACGATTGGCTGCATTTTGAAAAGTTTGAGAGAAAAAAGTCTTAGTCGATTTACGAGATGATTTTCAATAGTAGAAATCAAGAATCTCTAGCGCAGTATGTTCTTTTCTACAAATCAAAATTGAAATTTTCTCAGGCACTTCGGGCTCCGGACGGGGCGTTCGTTGCAATGGACGCAGAAGGTATGGCCACTGGAATGAGGAGGAACGAGTTCTTTATATCAGTTATCTGGAATCATTATCAGCATTTTCGGTTGAAAGTGCTTTGCAGATGGTTTAAGGAATTATGATGTGCTTTTAAGAATCGACAACACGACTTCTGTCGCTTATATAAGTAAGATGGGCGGTATTCAGTTTCTGAAATTGAGCAATTTAGTAAAGCAAATCTGGGAGTAGTGTGACAAGAGATGTATCTGGATTTTTGCATCTTACGTTCTTTCAGAAGATAATGTCGAAGCCGATTTTGAGTCGAGACGTCTCAAATCAGAAACTAAGTTTTCGCAAAATGCAAACTTTATGTTTCTTGGTTAAAAGATTCTGGGTCCATGGTGGTCGATGCTTTCACCTTGGAATGGAGCAAACATGTTTTCTCTGCTTTTCCACCTTTTTCAAAAACCTTACGTGTTATACGAAAAATTAAAGACGATGTTTCTAGAGGCATTGTTGTGGTACCACATTGGCCGGCTCAGGCCTGCACTGAAACGGAGGAATGTACCTAAAAAAGCAATCACCATCATGTTATCATCCTTGTCAGATACGTCCATCAAACAATATGACAGTTGTCTGAAGAAGTTTTGTAATTTTCATCAACGAAATAATGTGGATTGCTACAAACTTGATATACATCAGGTTTTAAAATTCCTCACAGTAGAGTTTGAGGAAGATGTATCCCAAGGTACTCTGAATATAATACCTGCCGAACAGCGATTACACCTATACATGGACCAGAAGTAGGTGAAGATCCTTAGGTGAGAAGATTTCTTACTGGTTCCTGGTCTCCACTTACTATAGTAAGTTGAGACCTGGAAAGCCCAAGTATGAGGCAACATGGGTCTCACAAATCTTTTTGGATCGTGTGAGTGAATGGGGTTCTAATCGCGGTTCCAATGATAAAATTCCGTTGTCTTATCTCACTATGAAGCTTGTCACATTGCTTGCTATAGTAACGGTCCAATGATTGCAAGCGATTGCATGAATTGATATTAGAAATATTGAAAGAAGTGGTGATCTTATTGAAATCAAGATTACTAGCAAATGAAGACTTCAAGGTTGAATAGAACGCAGCCTACGCTGGTTATTCCGTACTTTAATATAAATAAAATCATTCGTCTGGCTTCAAAATTGGACCCATACTTGGACGGAAATATAGTGATATACAAGGTACGGAGTTATCTTCAACTCTCAAAAAACCTCACAAGGAAGTATCAAGTCAGATATTGATTCGGTGGATGAAGAAGACTCTTTGATGCGTACAGTACTCGGCATGCTTCAACTTCAGTGGCAAAGAGGAGTGGTATAAGTATTGATGCCATCGAGAAAGCTTCAGGTTGGGCAAAAAAATGAGACTTGCTAGATTTTATGACCGTGATGGTATTAAACAAAAAGGTACATTTGCAGGGTCTGTCCTGAATAGAAAAGTTCAGTGATGTTCCATTGTAATTACCTTAAAACCTTTGTTCGAGTTTGTTTGTTTTTACATATAGAATTAAAATCTTTCATTTAATCATTAAAGAGTTATCTATATACGGAAACTACCATCTGGTAAGAAAAATTCTTCGATTATTTCGACACCTTTCACGTCGTCTAACACCCCCGCTCCCGAAATAGTGATTTGGTGATCGTATGTACTGTCGATTTCGAACTTCGGCACCTTTGATGCCGAGTTTGATGCACTCTCGGCTGTTCTTCGAAGGAGGATCAATTTGTATATGGCGTGCCGCCTTTTTGATAATGTAACAGGTACCTGGATGAGAATACGCGGCCCTCGGTTGAGTGTCTATCAGTGTGCGTGATCCCGCGTGATCGTGCTTGATCGTAAGGTACGCGCCGTACGCGCGATTCGAAAATGACAACACGCGCCCCAGGAGGCGTGACGCAGCAACAACTGATCCTGTTGGTACCAACAAACTTGCCGACAGAAGAGCTCAGCAATGCTCAAATTGAACCGAGAAACATGCGTGAACGACATTCACGCAATAGAGAACTATGCCCGCGGGATTTTATACTCTATTCACTACGGATCTTACACAATTGGTGAAAACCGAAACGGCCACCCTCGACGTCCCGTCCTATGGGTATCAAGTGCTCTAGAAAGAAACAGTTCATTCGTGGTTATCTGATCTCTAAATTTAACTCTAATGTGTCAGGATAATATACTTATGCTTATTATATTGATGCGATCGAAAGTAAAAGTGGGCCTTGATACTCAATTGATCAGCAGGGTGTTTTGTAAGAAGCCTTGCATCCTTTCGAAGAAAATCAAGCATTCTGTACTCATTGGTACAAAAATTTTTCCAAAAAACGCTTAAAAAATCAGTCCCCATCCCATCACTGAAGTTAAGCAATGTATTCAATGTAGTTAAAAAAAAGTATAATAATCAGTCAATTATTAGCAGTTCCCGATGACACCCTAAAAAACAATCGACTGCGACGGAACGCCGAGATTTCCCGGTTCGCATCTGCCGGATATATTTGTGTTACCCGGTATTTTTCAGCATTTATAAATTAGTTGTATCAAACACCGATTCAAAACATAGATTATGATACATTTTGAATAAATTTGAATATTGTTTGGAAATAATTTATGGTTGAGCTCGGTTCAAGTAGGTTTACATTAAATATCATAATAGGAAGTCGTACAGTGCCTATACTGCACTGTAAGAAAAATCATAGTAAATTTACCATACATGTATTGGAAGTAATTAACCAATACCAGGAGTGGTATTTTTACCATACTTGTGTATGGTAAATTTACCATACGCCACATAGTATTTTTCCTATGCCAGGAGTATTTCTTCCATACTTGTGTATGGTAAATTTTCCATAACCGCGTAGTATTTTTCCCATACATGATTCACATTTTTCCCATACTTGTGTATGGAAAATATACAATTCGCAGGTAGTAATTTTAAAACACAGCCATTATTCAAGGAGTGATTTTGGACTCTTTTCTTGCAGTAGTAGAGTGCACTCCAGTAATGGAGTAAATTTTTGACACTTTATGGATTATATTCTAACCTCAAATGGCAACAGATCGTAACCAAAAAACTTAAACGTATCAAATGCACGAGTATAACAAAACTAACAGGCCTAATGTTTGAATAATATACATAAAGTACCTGCAAAAAACGCCAACGCCGAACAACGGAACACAAGAGTGGAATCGGTCGAAATGGTGTGCACGATGCAACCAGCTATTAATGCTTTCACTTACGCTAGTATGGAGTAAAAATTTACTCCTGATGCTGGAGTATAGATTTTTACTCTAAAGATGAGAGTAGAAGTAAAGAAT
>WSXT02124119.1:0-10872 GCA_011762715.2 Neuroterus valhalla | reverse complement strand
TCAAATGATTTTCTTTCATATACCACTAGTGTTACCAACCTAAAATTGAGTTGAAAAAATTCATTCCTGAATAGGCATGTTCTTGCCTCTTTTTTTGAACTGGCGCCTTTTTGGCTATTTTCCTGAAGTGACAACTTCTTGCCTCTGTTCCTGAACTGGCACCTTCTTGCCTCAGCTATTGAACAGGCATGATATTGCGCTCACCCGACGGAATGTTCTTTAGATGACTCGTCTCATCGACTTGAAAATACAACAAATTTCTTTAAAAACTGATGTATTTTCTTGAAAATTCGGCTTTTTGTCGAGACAAAATTTATCTTCCTGTTAGGAAATTTATTTTATCATCCATTGAACACTCGTGGTCTAAAGAATAAATGTTTCTCAAATGTTTTGACTCCTCACGAATTTCACTGGGACTGAAATAGCCGAAATGAGTAATAACCGAGAGTTTTCCATCAATTTCTTCATAAGCTGCGCATCTCTTTGACGTTGGAGGTGTTCACCCGGAAATGATCTTTACCAAAAACTTGCCACCCCCTAAATTTTGCCGCCCTGGGCCTGGGCCCCTAGTGTAAATCCAACGCTGAATATGGTGGATTTGCATATTGGAAACTATCTCCTAGAATTTCACTATTGATGAAAATTCAGCGTTTCTCCAGAACCGGAAGCTGGAAGACACATACGTGGCCTTCGCGCTTCAGAAACCGGAGTCCCGTTTGATATCTACGCTCGAGTTCACTTTCATTTTTACTGTGCACTTCTCGCTATAGAGAAAATTATCCCTACGAGTCAAGATAATTATAGTAACTTGAAATACTATCGCTTCGATGAAATAATTTTTATCTTACGAAATGTAAGAAGGTTATTGGCCGCGGAAAAATATGCGTTAAAAATACCTATAGTTACAGGTTTGTATATTAAACGATTTTCCTTTCTGTTTTTAATATTATGCGACCTATATAAACGATCGTTTGCAATCTGAAATATAATTGAAATGAACATTAAGAATTTATAAAATTATCTATCGGAGATTCTACAAGAAGAAAGATTAATCCAAAAATGTTTCAGTTATGTATGCAACTATTCTTCATACAAATTTACTTTGGATACAAAAATGATTTAGTTAATTAAGTGAATTGTGTGTGCAGTTCATAGATTATTTGTTTATTTTTATATATAGAAATATGGAATACGTGACATGCCGGCAGGGATACGAGTAGGGATCGGTAAATGTTGCCTATATAGGCTAAAACGCGCCTATAAAGTTGAACTGAAAGTCGCGCGCCCGCCTCAGAAACACTCAGTCCTCGAAGGCATATGGACATTGAAAATTCAAAATGCTGAAAATATACCAGGTAAACAAAAGCTCTGTTTTTAACCGTTACGTTTTGCTTCTGAGTTTTATTCATTTCCACCTAAACATTGTTGTTCACGACGAAGTATTTTCATGTCTGTGCTGTTATATTAAACCCGGAACGAAGTTTAAATAATTTATTTTCCTATCTCTCTCTTTCTTAAATAAGTATTATGCATGAGTATTTTAATAACCAATAAAAAACATAATTTCTGTCCAAGAAAAAATGACTTCTTGGTTGATGCTACAATTGGTTGGTGCTGCAATTGTTTAAAGTTATTATTGGGGATTCTATAAGTGGTCTCAAGCTTGCTATAAAATTCTGCAAAAAGAAGAGTGGTGGTATATTATTTATGTGACTTTCATTAATGTATTTTCATGAAAAGTAAAGGTTGAGAGTCGTAGCTTCACCTTCTCCTCGCGATTACATAGGATAGACCTCTCAGATGTTGTTTATGCTACTTGTATTTCGTAACTTTCCATTCATGGATCGCTTGAGTAGAAGTAGTAATGGTAGTTTGTAATAGTAGTTTGAAGCTATGAAAAAATAATTGCAACACATAATTGAAAGGTGATGTTGTGCATTTCCTTTTTTGCCAAATATGGTTTACAAAGTTCTCGCTTTACCAGTGGTATACTTTACAAATATATGAGATACAGAGATATATCCTATTGAGAATATGGTATCAAAATTGCGTAGAATTAAAATTAATTTTTGGCATGCTCTTTGCAGCTAAAAAGTTTCATATAACCGAAATCAGTGTGAATATATCTTATATTCTATGCCTTTTGATATTAGGTATCATTTATATTTTATCAATCTAAAATAACACAATATGTTAGTATGTTTGATTTTTCTTCTTTTATTTTTGCAGATCATATTGCTGTCTGTTGTGCCCTTATCTTTAGCCCAATTCTCTATTCAGGGACCCAGTGATGGAAATCGGCAAGCACAAGGTCTCAAGTACAGTGAGGACAAAGGCATAGAATATTCTGACAAAAGTGGTAAATCTTAAAAATATATTTTTTATAGGCTAGATTGTAAATCAGCGGTTTGGGTTAATTTCAAACTCATAATTTGAATGGGCTTTCTAAAAAGTTTGCTTTAGAAGTTAGCAATTATTATAAAGAATAAAAAAAAGCGTTTAAAAAAGGACGTTGCCGGATATTCACGTCTACCCGTGATCTCTACTCGATGAAACTGGTAATTTATAACTGTGTGTCTTGCAAAAAACTTATTTTTCTCGTCTGGTTAGAACAGTGTAAGTATAATAATTAGTCAGGATTCCGAACGTTATTGACAGCAATCATGGTTTTGTAACATTCAGGTGAAATATTGCGGAAAGTCTCAGAGAAAATTTTAGGTTGTTACTTATATTATGGTGCTGTCGAATGATAATAATAATAATAATTATTTGAATGTTTGGACAGACAATTCCGTATGAAACATTACTTACTTGATTACTTAACTCGTAATCCGCTCTCTATCGTAAATCGCTGAAATAGTTAACGACCGTAAAACATGCGATGAGAAGTGGTTTGGTTGTTATTTTTACGGCACAATTATTTAATTTCCTCCAAATTGTTTTGTTTTATTGTGCACAGGAACATAATTCGATTTGTAATCTTTTTCTTACGAAAATAATGCCTCTGTTGTATTATACCAACTGGTTCGAATAATTAGACATTTAAAAATATATCACATGTATGTAGGTCATATTGATCAACTCGATTGTAAAATTTATACATTTCAATTCCAGCGTCATTGGGAACAGGAGATTTTACCATTCAGGGAGCGACGGATGGGAATAGTGATTTCCAAATTCAAGGAGCATCGGATGCAAATACTGATTTTCAAATTCAAGGACCCACGCATGGTGGTGCAAAAACGTATCTACAGGGAGCTTATGATGACAATCAAAATCAAAACGGTGGTAATCCAGGGTCACGTGCCTTGCAATACCAAGACCCAAGTGGTACCTATCTTATTTCTCTTACTGCAAATTTTTTCATTTATGAGTAAAATCATTAATCATTAATAACAATAATACAAGGACACTCATCCATGCTCATGAATTAACAGGTTTAAGGGTGAACTGGAGGTCTTTTGGTCAGGGTCTTCAAAAGACTCAACCACAAGAGGCCGCAGCCCCACGACCAGTTCAACAACCTCGACGACGACAACCTGTCCGTCAGCAAAATCATCAATCTGCACCAGCACCACCACCACCACCACCACAACGAGCAGCCGCTCCACGGGCACAGCCCAACTATACTCCATTCAGTAATGCTCCTACGCAAATCAAACAAATACTGGAATATCAAGCTCAAATACCATACCTCAATGCCATCCCTGAACCATTTAGGTACCTAGTATTTCACTTGTCATTATTTATTTAACAACTATTTCATAGTGGTATATACCCTGTGGGCAACAGGACATCGTCATCCTGAAGACGTCATAAAGATATCCTTGAGACGCCCGTTTCAGTCCAATTGATGTCCTAAAGACGTCGCATGTACAAAAGACGTCCTTAAGACATGGAAAGTCTTTGGGACATCAATTGGAATAATATGGGCGTCTTAAGAATATCTTCATGAGGTCCTCAAGATGAAAATGTCTTTTTGTCCACTGGGTAATATATGAACTAACGATTGATGATTTTATACAGATATGATGCTGAATCCGCTGCTCGGGCACACGCTGAGCAATTTCGAAGAGAATATCCGAAGCAAGTTGAACAAGCAGTAAGAGAAAGACAACAGCAGGCGGCCGCACCCGTACCGGCTCAACAACCATCTGAAGGTCAGCAATACCAATCTCGGGGTCAGAGTCGGGGTAAATACCGTCCCGACTCGCGGCAGAAACGCCAGACTCATCCGCAACAAAATCAACAGCCAGATCTGTCGCAGTATAAAAGGATATCACAACCAGTTGCAGAACAACAACCGAGATATTCCACGAATTTGCCTTCACAGATTCAAACCCTTTTGAAGTACCAAGCTCAAATCCCGTATGAAAACACGGCGAATCAGATCAATTATCGTCCAGAAAAGCCCTACGTTCCGCAACCTGTAAAGCAACAGCAGCAATATGCACCACAACCACAGCAATATGCACCGCAACCGCAACAGCATGCACCGCAGCAGCAGCAATATGCACCTCAGCAGCAGCAATATGCACCACAGCCACAACAGTATGCACCGCGACCGCCACAATATGCACCACAACCACAACAATATGCACTACAACCACAAAAATATGCACCACAACCACAAGGACAGCCAGCACGACCCGAATATGTTCCTCAATATCGAGGAAGTGGACAAGGTCAAGGACAATATCATGGTCAAACACAATCACGAGGACAGTATTATGGACGAGGAGCAACACAAGTTCGCCCTGTTACAGAGCAAGAATATTAATTTTCTTTTGTCTTTCTGATCTTAGTAGTTACATATCAAGTGAGGTCAGAATTCAATGACTGACTCTGCTCAAACATTATTCAAATTGCATGTTTCAAACCTCTCGCAGATCAAGTTTGACAGGAATAACTAGGCTTCATTAGGCAAAAATGTAACTGTAGACCGCAGTAGAGCCATACAGAAATTGAATGTACTATAGGTGTCTATTGATTTCATGTGGTATATTAAATTTAAGGAAGAATTTTTAATATTATTTTATGTAACGTATATGGATGATTTAAATCTACTGCATTTGCGATACCATTGTATATTAGAATTGGAATCATAATTAAGAGTGTGTAAATTAAAGTCTGATTATGATATGTACATCGATTATTATATGTTTTGAAAAACTGGATTTGATGCTGGTGAATGTGAAGTTGCTAATATGTGAATGGCGTTTAATGGTCAAAGCGGTAAATCTTTTACCTTGTTCCGGACGACTTTTAATGGCGTTCTCTTCTCAATATCGATTTCATCTAGAAAGTGCGAGCGTCCGAGATTTACAAGAACTGCTATTCCTCAGACTGAGAGCGCGTATAATCTGTTAAGGTAACCACTATCGGGGGATATCGAGCATGGTCAAATAGACGAAGTAACTTCCTGAGATGAAAGAAAGTGAGCATTTATACATTATGCATGATTGTATCAGATACTGCAATTTATTCTGCAGAACGTCTGGGTCAATTACTTTGCTTTCAGTGACGTATACGAAGATTGTAGTGTATGTGTTGTGTGAGCGGATGGAAATATTAGAATAAATATAATACTAAGACCTACTAATTGTTTTATGACTTATAAAATCTAATTTCGTGATCTATATTTGCCTATGTTTACAGAATACTTTTGTGTATAGCGCCTTTTTGAATAAAAGTGTGTTTTGTTTGAATATTATATATCTTATTATTGTCAATGTAAGAATTTTCTATCTTTGTTCCTTTTAAAAACGGGAAATACGAATGCAGGTTTCCTTTTCGTCAGTGCATAGTAGGGTCAAATAAGGAAGAAATACTCAGCTTAATTGATTAGTGAAAGGTCGGGATATTTTAACTCTTAAATTATTTGCATTTCAATCGTTTTAGGGAGCCAAAGAGTGAAAGTGTTTTTAACGATCTATCTTTCTGCATATCTGACACTGAAAATTCAGACAAAATTAATGCATAATTTTTAATTATAAGAGAATGGTGACGAGCTATTTTTTTTATCTGATTTTTCGATTTATTCAGATCAAGAAATTCATTTTTAAACTCAACCAAATTATCTTTCATACCGCATCGAGAGAATTAGGAATATGTATTACGGTCAGCATTTTCCTAACTTAAAATTCATGCATATTAAGTATAATATGTTTCAAAAGTTTGCTAAAGTTTATGTGCATAACCACTCTTACCAAAATTTGTTTGAAAATCGCGATTTCTAAACACAAATGATCAAACGAGGGTACGATGGTACGAAGCAGATATCGTAACCAAAGGAGGTATGCTTACTTCAGAATAATAATAAAATAATTTTTCCTTCCGAATATTCTAAGAGACTGAAACTAAGTATTTTTTAGATAGCACTAAATAAATTTATCTCCCGTAGAGCAGATTTCTATTAACCTCATTTTTCAATCAATTATTTTTGAATAAATTTATCTCCCATAGAGTAGATTTCTATTAAGCTCATTTTCCAATAAATTATTTTTTCTTGCGCATTAGACAGTAAAGATTGGTTGTGAGTTTATAATTTTTTATTAATTGTTTATAACAAAATCTGGTTATAAACGCTTCTGAGTATTTTTTTAGTACTTTTGTGGTGACAAATTAATTATAATTGTCTGTAATAGAACGTAGAAATGAATTGTTGGCGAAGTTGCAAGCTCTGGAAGAAGAAATAGAATCGAACGATGTGGTGGTCATAACAAGTGGGAAGGGAAAGCAGATTGAAAAAGAAGGAAAAACTAGGAAACGAAAAGCGCGATAAAGTACACCGGCACACAAAAAAAAGTTTTCTGTACACCGGACACGACGTATCTATGGGCATGTTTTTCGACCCGCTGAATCCGAATTTTAAGTCAGTTTAGGCCGTACACCCTCCAATTTCGAGCAAATTGCAAAAAACCGTAAGAAATAGCAAAAATTGGATGTTTTAGGCCGAATTCATTTTCAGTCGGGCAGGCTGTGTAAGCCGAAGTCGCAGAATCGTTCCAAAATAAAATATGTTGTTTTTTAAAGGATTTTGGACGACACGTATTTTACCGATCTGATAAAAAAAAATTTTTTGACAAACTTAGGAGCGTTTGAACTTTTGATGCTCGTGATGTCGTTTATCGGAAATTTATCGGAAAAAATTTTCGAAGTCTTATAGATTTGACCAAATGCAGATATTTGGCATTTCTTCTTGGATTCCTTTAGATCTTATTTTTCTGTTTCAGATTCCACGAGAAAATTGTAAAAACTCTGAAAACTGACAAAATGGCGGCGGTTTTTTTGAAAATTTTCAAACTCGATTTTCTCAAAAACTCCAGCGTTTTTTTCCTGTTGATTTTTTTTCAAGTTAGTACGAAATCAGACAATATATTCCATATGAGTCTACCTTGTACCCGAGTCTTGGAAAGGAGAAAGAATTTTTTTCCTCAAAGAAAATAAAAATTCACGATTTCTGCAGAAACAAGAAGAGATGTAAAAAAGGTTCAAATAAGCAAAGTTATTCCTGTAAAAAAGTTCTACAAAAAAGTTCATTAGCGATTTTTTCTATCTTGCGTCGTTATTGAAATTTTCGCTGAAATAAATCAGGTAAACAAGAAAAGTAAATATTGAATATTTTCTTCGACTGTTTAGATTTTTAGTGGAACATTGTTTGAAAAAATTGGTTTCTCCTGTTGATTTAAACCGTCCTTGATTATTTATGTCAGTGGGAAATTGCATTTATTCGCATTTCAGCGAATATTTCAATAACGACACAAGATAGAAAAAAACGCTAAGGAACTTTTTTGTAGAACTTTTTTAAAGGAATAACTTCGGATTTTGAACCTTTTTCACATCTTTTGTTGTTTCTGCAGAAATCGTGAAATTTTATTCCTTTGGAGGAAAAAAACATTCTTTCTCCTTTCCAAGACGCGGGCACAAGGCAAACTCATATGGTATATTTTGTCTGTATTTGTACTATCTTGAAAAAAAAATCAACAGAAAAAAAACGTTGGGGTTTTTGAGAAAATTGAGTTTGAAAATTTTCAAAAAAACCGACGCCATTTTGTCAATTTTCAGAGTTTTACAATTTTCTCGTGGAATCTGGAACAAAATAATAAGATCTATAAGAATCCAAAAAGAAATGCCAAATATCTGCATTTGTTCAAATACTAGAAGACTTCGAATATTTTTTTCGATAAATTTCCGATAAACGACATCACGAGCATCAAAAGTTCAAACGCTCCTAAGTTTGTCAGAAAAAATTGTCATCAAATCGGTTAAATACGTGTCGTCTGCAATCCTTTAAAAAACAGCATATTTCATTTTGGAACGATTCTGCGACTTGAGCTTACACAGCCTGCCCGACTGGAAATGAATTCGGCCTTTAGTAATAAAAATAATTCGTAGATCTAGGGCAAGCATAATTTCCAAGCATTTTTAACCGTTGACTACTATTTTCAAGTGTACTTAGATCATAAATCGTTTTGAATCTAAGGAAATTGTAAAAAAAAACCCATAAAAATGGTAAAAAACCCATGAAAATTGCAAGAAATTAGTATTATCTTGATGAAAAAAATTTTGTAGACTCGGATTGAAGGAGATTTTTATGTAATTTATTCTACTTAATCCGAATCTGCAACTTAATTGGCCCATATTCCCCCAAACACTCAAAAGAATGGCATAGTACCGATAAAATAGCAAAAAATTCTAGTCGAAAAAATTTAAAAAAATCTATTATACACGATTAAATTATCGTAAATTATCGTAATATTTATCGTTTTTTTTTAAAGTAGTTAATCGTGTTTAATAGATTTTTTTCAATTTTTTCGAATGCAATTTTTTGCTATTTTATCGGTTTTATGCCATTTTTCTGATTGTTTGATGTGTTTGACGTTTGCGATGTGTTGTACTGATGTATAGATGCGATAAAACAGCTTCGTTACTATTTTACATCAGTTAAGATTGTTAAGTACGTTGTGAATTTTCAAACAAAATGTACAACTCATGTAAACTTGTAATGAATAATAAAAATTTTCACGTTATTTCCAGTGATTGTTTAAAAAATTTGAAATGAGTTTCTGCAAAATCTGTTAAAAAAAGTTTGCCAAAAGAAATGTAAGTTTGCGAAAGTTGTCACTACTTTAAAAAGTTTTGGCATGTTTCGTAATACTCAATTCAAGTTTTCTGAGTTTTTCGGAAAGACAAAATAATTTCTGAGTTGTACAAAATTGAATCGAATATGATAATTTCGCAACAAAAAAAAGTATTAAGCGAGTTGACGCAAGTTGCGGCAAGTTTTCCGAGGTTTTCGGGAATAGAAATAGCATACTTTTTCGGATGTGAACCTTTCCTTAGGTTTTCCATTCCTAAGTTCATGTTTGTTGCATGTTTGCCACAAGTTCATATTTATACCATATTTATTCATATTTATCCATATTTATTCATATTTATACCACTCTAACCTCAAAATCACAATTACTTTGACATAATATTTTCGGCTCTCGTGATAAAAAATACTGTTCTATACGTATTTGAGTGATGATATTTAGCTCATGAGACTTTTCTCACTAGCTTCGCTAAATAATCACCTCTCACGCACGTATCGATATGTACTATAAATTATACTTGAGATATTAGAAAATTTTTCTCTCGGCACGCCAGGTATCATTACAGAATATATTTTGGGTCAATGTGTTAATAAATTACCGAAGAAATTCACCTCATACGCAGAATATGAGGTACATTCATGCGACTTAGGGTATTTATGCGACATATGGGTAATTCTCCAGATACAGGTAACTTTTGAAATAAGTAAATTTTTTTAGAAAATATTTCAAAAATTATATTTTTGATTGAAGTCAGATTCATTACCATAAGATAAAATAAACAAATTATACACTTTTTGCCGTCGTAACAACCGACTTTGATACAAAATATACTATTGTTCTTAATTTTGTAATAACATAAATTTCCTAGATAATAAAAATTTAGCATTAAAAGTTTTTAATTATTCATAAAAAATAATAACTAAATCTATATAAAAAAAGGTTCTGAGAGATTATAAGCTTTTCAAGTCTTCTTTTACGACAGATTCTTCCCGGTCTTTCAGTGGCTTCTACCTGATTACATATTATATTCAATTTATTTTAAAATGTTTAATTTATATTTGGTATAATTCAAAAATTCTTCTGGTGGGTCTGATTTCTGTTTTTTACCCATGGCCATTTCGCTATTAATTTCCCTACTGAAGACATAATGACAAATAGTAAAAACGTTTTAATTTCTAAATGAATACCATTTCCATGAAAAATATAATGATATATATTTTAACATTTGATTAGGTTGATGAATAAACACCATTTCCATGAAACAAAGTTTTTACGAAACACAGTTTTCACAAAACACAATTTGCACGAAAACATCTAAGCTTACATTTTCAATCAGATTTATGAGTGAGATTTTCACAAAACATGTTCAATAATAAACGCTTATGTTTTCACTGAATTCAAGTTGGTGAACAATAACCGTTAATGCAGCTTATAGTTAGACCAAAGATATTTATATCTTGATGGTGAGACCTCTGTTAATCTGCCAAACGAAATTCAGGATTGTAAGGAATCAAACATTTTCCAAATGAGGAGACTATTTTTCCGGTTTTTATTAAGAAAATTACATTATTTGTTTATTTCTGTGATTTTATGATTAAAACCAATTAATTCATCAAAAAAACTCTGGGCTTAAGACGATCTCAGGGTACCGTGGACTACCTGGAGGCTCATCTGACCTTTTCTATTGTGTGATGCCGGGCTCGAGCTCGTCGCGACTCGGAATGGGACTGTGCTCAACCTGCGGCTCCCCTATACGGTCGATGTGAACAACTCG
>WSXT02124108.1:0-10873 GCA_011762715.2 Neuroterus valhalla | reverse complement strand
TATATATGTATGTATATGTATATGTATATGTATATATATATATATATATATTTAAACACATACATATACATATGCATATACACATACATATTACGCACCTATATACACACATACACATACATACACATAAATATTCACATTATATATAGTTCGAAAAATATTCATTCTCAACGGACAAACAACTTAACAATAAATTTCAAGGCAAGTTTTTGAGGAGTAAATATAAGGTACTCATCCTGGTATAATAATGTAGCGCTGTCATTCAAAGCTTCTTTTATAATGGAAATAGTAACTTTCACACGAAAAGTACTGGACAATCACATTTTATAAAATATTTGAAAAAAAGGGCGTATCAGGGAGATCGGTATGGACAAGTGGTTGCCATCAAGTCCTTCTCTCGACTGATAGAAAAATAGCCTCTTGAGAATATTATTGGAAACCACCCAACATTTTAAGGGGAAAAAACCTGTTAGAAATTCCAACATAAATTACCAAATAAGAACTAGTTGAATTTTGAACGAAATAATCCAGCTTTTTCCAAGGAAAAATTTGAAAATTATAACTTGTTCAACTTGAATCTATAGTTTTTTTTCATTGTTGATAATAATATTTTTTGAAAACCGTAAACGAGAATTCTCGAAAATGGTGAAAGATAGCAAAAAAATGTAAAAAGTGGCATTCAAGAATTTTCACTTATTTTCATTTTCTCTCGCTAGTTTATTACCTGCTGCTGCCTTTATTCCTTTTTACCTTGTAACGAACTCTTTTTTCTTCAAATGACATATGCTATCATTTTGACATTCTATCTTCCTTGGCATCGACACTCAATTTTACTTATATGTTGATTAAATCGATCTTTTGTTCTTCACTGACGTCTCCTAGGTTAAGAGGGGAGTAGTCGAGATGAGAATGTAAGAATGGCATTTTATAACTTATCAAGTACCGCAAGATTTTCAAATTTTCTAACATTTCTTCGACTAGTTCTTCATAGTCCTCGCTCTTTTTATTCCCTTAAAAGTTATCACGAACAGTTTTGAAGCTTTGCCATGCAGCTTTGTCTGTGACAGTCATTCTTGAGATAAATGTTTTGTCTTCAAACAGAGTCCGAATGTGAGGACCATCAAAAATACCTTCATTCATTGAGTATTACTTATAACGGGAAACTTTTTTCGTAAATACTAGAAACAATCGTCATCTTTATCCAGAGCTTTGACCCCATTCGAACACAAAACATTCACCACAAGGATGACTGACACAGAAAAAGCTGCATAGCAAAGCTTCAAAACTGTTCGTGATCACTTTTTAGGGGATGAAAAGAGTGAGGACTATGAAGAACCAGTCGAAAAAATGTTGGAAAATTTTAAAAACTTGGGTTACTTGATGAGTTATAAAATTCCTTTCTTACATTTGTATCTCGAGTACTCCCCGTATTAACCTGGGAGTCGTCAGTGAAGAACAAGGAGAGCGATTTCATCAACATATAATTGTTGTGGAGTGTTGATATCAAAAAAGATGGAATGTCAACATGATGGCAGATTTTTGCTGTATGCTAAAGAGAAACATTGAGACAAATAACAAAAAGAGCAAAAGAAACCCGTTGCATAGGTCATTTGAAGAAAGAAAGAGTTCGTTACCAGAGAAAGAAAGAGTAAAGGCAGCAGCAGGTACTAAACTAGCGAAAGAAAATAAAAATAGGTGGAAAAAATGAGCTATAGCAACTTCGTTTTGTATACAAGGGAGATACTACGTGGTCAAAATTCTTGAATTGTTATCTAACTTTATTACACCGATTTAACGCGCTTTTACCGATTTTTGCATTTTTCATCACTTTTTGTCGGTTTTTCTTGATTTGAGAAAATTTTGAGTTGATACAAATTAACAGACTGCAAATTTGGATTCAGCGGATCGAACTACATGAAAAATTCATTTGATACAATTCAGAATAAATTTTTATGTTACTTTATGACACCAATTTAACGCATTCTTACCGATTTTTTGCATTTTTCATCACTTTTTGTCGGTTTTTCTTGAATTCAGAAGAATGTTGAGTAGACACGAATTAACGGACTGCAAATTTGGATTCAGCGGATCGAACTACATGGAAAATTCATTTGATACAATTCAGAATAAATTTTCATAATGCTTTATTACACCGATTGAACGCGTTTTTACCGATTTCTTGTATTTTTCATCATTTCTTGTCGATTTCTCTCGATATGAGCAAAGTTTTGAGTAGTTAAGAACTAACGGACTGCAGATTTGGATACAGCGGATCAAATTACATAAAAAATACATCTCTTGCAGAACCGAAAAAAATTTTTCACGTCTGGATCAGCCATTTTTCTCGATTTAAACAAAATTTTGAAAGTGTATTGGACAACTTGGAAAAAGCTTTTTAGTGGGCATTTAGAGCCTACTGGAATTTTTCCGATTTCGACATTTGTTAATGCGGTGACCTCGCCGCTAATCGTGCTTATTTTTGCCCGTCTGTAGCATCCATCATTTCTTCTATATATTCCGGCAAGAAGGTTTAAACTTTCCAATATTGCAGAGACGTCACCATTGGATGTTGATAATACAATCTGTTTTTGATTTGGCACAGGCTGATACTTCCTCTCTTTTCTAATTTTCAATCCCTTATTAGCCGGAAAAGTGTATTTACGAAGTTCGAATATCCATCGCTTATTCCTTACGGGAATGAGCCGGATGAATTCAAGTTGTTCGATTCCACATCCCAATCCGTCAGGAGAAGGGAGCCTTCTAGTAGGATTAGTATACCTGTCAGGCGAAAGAAGCACCAAAGGAGGAGACCTTGACCTGACACGAAAACGAGGCATGGCATGAGGAAGAGACTCAAGAGGAGAATCGTTTGTTTCAGGAGTAGAAGTTCCTGGACGAGATATACAAGGAATAGGAGCGCCATTGGGTAAACAGTCAAACTGCGCACTCAATTCTGCAACAAGAAAGACAAGATTGATCTTTAATTGTTTGATAAGGGAAACAAACGACTACCGGTACGGGTTCTTTCGTAAGTTTCCCACAAATTTATCAAAATTGAATGAAGAGGGTCACTATATTGATTGCTCTGGAAGCAAAGTATGAAAGATCTTCATTTTCTTCGAGTAGAGGAGGAATAACTAACGTACGATTTTCAAACTGAGTTGGACGTCTACACATTAAATATTCGGAGGCCTTATTATATAGATCAGATAAGGTTCCATACATACTTGAACTTTTTTTTTGTGTTTTCGAATATGCTCACTTCTCCTTCCCTTCCCCCTCCACCACCTTCACCATCAGGAAATCCTAATACATTCAACTTTCTATTAAAAATAGGTTTTCCAAAAGTAGTTTACCAACTTTGATTTATTTTGTTCTTGCTTGGATTCCTATCTTATCTGGAAAGCAATATTTGTTCCAAAGTTTCATGCTTATCGACGTCACAGGTGGAATTTTGATATTATAAAAACAGCATTTTAACTCCAACGGGGTTAGAGAAACAGAAAAATGATGGAATTTCCCCTTTCAGTAAGAATCCAGGACATTTGATCAGTGACGAGGAATTTTTTTCGGTCCTACCGATACATAAATAAAGTTGGTTCAATATATTGAATGATCTCGGTATCTTTCTCATGACGAACACCAATTTTTCGGAGTTATGTCTCAATTCATGCACAACGAATTTGTTGTAGCAAAGATAGTGTTCTCTATATTCATTGCACCTTTTTTGGAATCATTGTTCATTGACTTCAAACCTAATGATCTGTAGACTATCTGGTTACACACTGAAATGGGTAGGCTATACTTATATTGATAAATTTAATTATTCGCGACACCATTAAGCGACACCTTTTTTTAAATCCGAAAACAAGAAAGGGGGACGAGAGAAGAGAAAAGAGTTCGTACTAGATCGTCAAAGAATAACAGATTACAATACACATTCGTTTCATCGGAAGTTTATGATCCTAATATCTTCTATAATAGAACGTCTCGTGGAACAAGACATTTTTGAGGAAGTCACTCCAGTGACAAAGGTAGATCTGGAAAACCTTAGGGACTGCCTGCAAGTTCTCAATGTGGACATAACTTTTCTATTCAGAAGCTGACTTAATCTTAATTTCGTGCTCGACAATATTTCCTTCCTAAAGTTGGAGAACTTCTTGATTTTTTTATCTTATTTAGTACAAATTTTTCAAATCCATTCTGTGTTCTAATTCTAGCACCACTGCGGAGAGCCTAAAAGCTACTGAATAACGCATCGTTTATCGTTTGGAAATTTCCAGCATAAAAAGCTGCTTACAGGATCAAAGATAGCAGAATTTAAAAAAGCTGCAAAGAGATTTGGAGCTTACCTTCTGCCATTGAATCAATGGAATACTATGATTGTAGAACTCCATGTTCAGGAACTCCACAAATAAATGAGATTTCAACTTTAGAGGAACTACCACCAGATACATCACACTTCAACGTGAACTTTTAGTATATTTCTAGTGTACTACTATTATGATGTTAATTTTTTCTGTCTAGTGGTCTCATCAATATTTTGAATAATTGATTATTTAGATACTGTTTTTCTGGAAGTTGTGAAAAAATGACTCTCTAGCTTCGCTGGGATTCGAACCCAGGTCCTATATTTCTAATGTCTTTGAAGAGTTAAAGATGGAGAGCCCCATTCCATTGCGTTTAATCCACAGAAGTGTTTGAATTTCTGAAGATGCGTAAGTTTCGGGGTTGAATCGTGTGTAGAACTACAAGTATATCTGATGATTTGTGAACATTAAGTTTGCTTCTTCATACACATGAAAACTAGGAGAAGACCCTATAGAAACAATAGTCAGCAAAACAGAAACTCAAGCACGAGGCCCATAACATAACAACGAATGGAACAATGATAAAATAAACAACTACAAATCCAATGTCTTTCAGAATTAAAGGACTCCTTAAAATCCAGGAGGGAACCATGCCAATTAGACCAATCGACACTACGATGAATCCATTATATCACAACTTAACACGCTCCGTCGTCGAAGAACTGAATTCATACACAGGTAACACTATTACTCACGTCGAGAATTTTCTCAACTTTATGAAGGAAATTCAGCAGATTCACATTCATACTGAAAAGCATCCAAGTAAGAGACAGAAAAAAGAGATTCGGAAACATCTCCGGAGTCATTAGGAAATAGAAAAATTTGAAATGAAATCCACGTTGAACTTACGAAATATCAGCATGAAGAGATGCTCATTGTTTTTACGCCTTAACTGTAGAAGGGACAAAAACATTTATCGATCGTGGTACATGTTGATATACCATGTAACTGATATCATCTACGTTTGGGTGATCAAGATATTGCCGCCAATATTATAAGATGTCAATATAGACTTCCAGCAACCAAAGTTTGATGTTTTTCCTGAAAGGCTGCGTCGATACAATACAAGAGAGATATAAGGTAGAAAACTCGAGGCTCCCAAGCAAATAAGAGAAGGTTTGATCGTAAACTAAGTGACGAGAAAAACATGCAGCTCAACACTGAAGTTGCCTGATTCCGAGACATGGCTGATTACTGGTCATGTGTTTGCGGGCAAAATAATAGGAGCGATTTAGACGCTATGCGGTTCAAACCAGAGAAGGAAAGGGCTAGTGGTTTCATAAAGTTCGAGACATTGTGAAGCTCGAAGTTCGGTCATGGTAGACAATTTCTGGTACAATTACCTAACAAGTGTGTTCACTGCGTTGGCGGGTCTTCATCATCAGATCAGTCGACACCTAAATCGAAGACTCCATTTATGCTACGAAAACAACGTATTTGTTGCCTTAGAAACCAGACATTCGAAACCCATCTGAATCGTGAACCATTGCCTGTCTTACAACGCTTCATAAGTGCTCTACAGCTGTTCTCGCATATAAGGTTTACCATCATTGCCCTAAACCTTTGGACTCCTCACAGAATTAATGCCTTTCTGCAGATACTACTCAGTTTTCATTTAGGAAAACAGAGGTGTCATCCTAAACTGGGATGTTACCATCCCGACCGATCGTTATTTCCGAGCAAATCGACCCGACATTCTAATGCACGGGAAAGTTTCTATCGTCGATATTGCTTGCCTACTTTAGCGAAATTTGCAAGCAACCTATAAAACCATGATTCATCTGTAAAGTGAGCTATAGCATGAACTCAAGATGATTTGCAGAATCACAAAACATGCATCTAATTATCCTGTCGCGATATCAGCTACAGGCAATGTACACGCAAGATGCACCAAATATCCCGAAAATCTAACATGCGGCGACTAAAAAAGCAGTTCTTTTGAGCACTTTTCACATTGTTAATAATTTCCCGGAACATCAGAGAGTTTGTGACGAAAACCCTGTGGAGTAAGAGTCAGTAGCTCTCAAATCATCCAGAACACTATATATTGTTCGCACTGAAACATCGTCGCATATAATAATAACCTTTGTCGTTAGGTCTTAAAAGTCCTCACTGCACCAGGCACTCGACTTGATCTGTGGCTAATGATAAAACACTCGGTTATAGGATCCGAGATAAATTTTCGACAACAACATGAATGATGATATCGTCGGTTGAACGCAATACCATGCCTATTCAGTAGCTGAGGCAAGAAGGTGCCAGTTCAGGAACGGAGGCAAGAAGGTGCCACTTCAGCAAAATCGTCAAGAAGGTGCCAGTTCAAAAAAAGAGGCAAGAACGCGCCTATTTAGAAATGAATTTTTTTTTTGCTCGAATATCAGTTGGTTATACTGTCAGTGCTTACAATAACGACAAATAATCACTGCACTGCACTATGTATGGACTGTTGTTTATAACGGTAGTTAAAATAAACTGCAGCGATGTGTCGCGGAATTAGTAAATAATAACAAAACACACTTTAGTCAAGAATACGGAAAGAATTGGACAAACGAAGGAGGCACGAAAACTGCATGTTCTCGGAAGTTTTTCCTCCTAATCCATTCTACAAGAGACGAATCACATCAAGTAGGCACCCCAATTTCTAGCCCAAGCAATTGTTATAAAATGATTATATCAATAGAATCTTCACACTATCATTAACGTATAAATGTTGGACTTTTGACAAAATAATTTGTTAAATTATTTTTCTTTGTATAACAAACATTTATGACTTTGTTTTGATAATAATTCATTGCGCTCAAACTGTTGAATATTTTTTGACGAAAATTGGTACACATACTACTGAAGACAACCCCTTCATATAAAAAATATTGTGATGGTCAATAATTAATTTTTTCATATTTTTAATGGTCTGGAAATTGTCTCTATAAGCTTATGTTTTATTCTTTTATAATCAATATGGAATTATAAAATATGAGATAAATGGACAATTGTTAGCTTTCTTGGAAGTCAATCTTGTGCGACATAATTGGGACAGATAAAATCATTTTTCAAATGATTTTCTTCCATATCCACTAGTGTTACCAACTTAAAATCAAGTTTAAAAAATTCATTCCTGAATAGGCACTTTTTTGCCTCTTTTTTCGAACTGGCACCTCCTTGACTATTTTCCTGAAGCGGCACCTGCTTGCCTCTGTTCCTGAACTGGCACCTTCTTGCCTCAGCTACTGAATAGGCATGATATTGCGCTCACCCGACGATATGATATGCGACCGACATATTCGGATTCAGCAGCTCAAAGTACATGAGAATAACCCCTAATTTTTCTTGGACATCTTATTGCATACGGGAAGGTACCCAGCTCTCGGACTATTGTGTATTGATGAGTTTTCATGATTTGTTTTTAATTTGTTTTTCCAATTATTTTACAGGTAAGGCGACAACTGCGACCATGAAAAATCTCGCAGGCTACGATCTTGAGGACGTGTAATATCAGCTCTTTTACAGGAATTCAAAATGGATTTAAACGGAGTATGTTTGAGTATATCTCCAATAAAGCGAACGCAAATAAAGCTGCGTAATGAGATGGCTGAGCAGATAAAAAGCAATTTCGAGACTTCTGCAAGATTAACAGTACACTGGGACGGCAAAATGTTCAACGATGAAAATCATAACAAAGTGCATAGACTGCCCGTTGTAGTTTCAAATTATGGAACTAATCAAGTACTAGGAATCCCAGCTATTAAAAATGGAACATGTCAAGCTCAGAAGAACGCAGTTATGAAGTTGTTGAACGAGTGGAAACTTGCTGGATTGGTTAGTGCGTTATCTTTTGATACTACAGCAACAAACACTGGCAGGAAAACTGGAACTTGTATGCTGTTTGAAGGGGAATTGCGAGAAAAGCTGTTGAATCTAGCCTGCCGACATCATATTATTGAGCTGCTATTAAGAGCAGCGTTCGAGAAATATTTCGGGAAAACTTCTGGGCCAGAAGTATTGCTGTTCAAAAGATCGCAGAAAAATTGGAGTAACATAGATAATACTGATTTTGTGCGCGGCACCGTAGATCCTCCGATACAGGATAAGTTTCTAAAAAAAAGGAAGGAACTGCCTACTTTTGCTCAAGAAAGACTATAGGTAATTCTGGAATTTATTTTTATAGTCGTATGAACATCGAGTTCGCTTATAATGGTTTTTTATCAATAATGTTTCAGAAAGAATACAAATATTGCTGTGATTATCGAGAGTTACTAGAGTTAGTAATTGTATTCTTGGGCGGAGGATCGGCTGAACACAAACTAAAGAAACCTGGAGCATTACATCATGCTAGGTGGATGACGAAAGCTACCTATTCCTTGAACAGTGGCTGCGCGAAATGACTTGCAGTTCTTAAAAGATATTTCTTCAAATGATTGTATAGTTAGTTAACCTATTCGCGAAGAAGTTTTGAGAAAGTTTCAAACTCATTTGTGGTATTTGAGTGAGCAATTGATTTTAATGTCCCTGTTTGATAGGAGCGTTTCGATAGTCTGTAAGAAACAAGTGGTAAAAGCATGCAGAGAGCGTATTGGAAGTGAAGACAATTTGATTTTGAAAACTTTGAGCCCTGATGAATCAGGCAATATTGCAAATTTAACTTCAGATCTCTTTGCAACTCAAATTCCCTCCAACTTTTTCACATACTTAGGATTGACAATGTTAATTTTTTAGACGCAGATCCTGCATCGTGGTTCCAAAATGAAAGTTTTTTGAATGCTAGAAAAATTAGGAAGGGATGGAGCGTGACAAATGATCGAGCAGAGCGTGCGGTTGCATTGATAACCGAATTCAATAATGTATTGGCAACTAAAGATGAAAACAAGCAGAACCTTTTCCGAGTAGTGGCAGAGATTCGTGAACAATTTCCGGATTGCAAAAAAGAAACATTGCAAAAAGATTTTTCAGCTGCATTTCGTCGAGAATGATTAGTGATTACTGATTCCACTCCTAATTCTAATCAGTCAAAAAAGACTCATTTACAGTCATTTTTGACTGATTCAAACAGTGCGGATTCGACGACTGACAAATCAACAAAAAGTGACTTTTTGAATCGGTCTTTTCAATAACTGATTCAATCAGTCAGTTTGACTGATTCAGCCAGTCGTTTTGATTGCTTCAACCAGTCATCCTGAATGATTTAAAAAGTCATTTTGAACAATTCAATTTAAAAAATCTTTAACATACCATTCTTGGGAAAACATTATAATAGTGTAATATTATAATTATGCAAAACGTTCGCAACAAACATAAAATAATAATAATAAAACTAAACAAAAGTCCTGTTATATATTTCGTCAAAAATCATTCTCGGTTTTTTTGCCTGGTGTTTTATCATCAGCCATGGTCTAAGTCAAGTGCCTGATAAAGACAAGATATTAACAATCAAAAAGTTTAAAAACGAAGATCGAAATTTGTTGCGCAGATATTTTCGCAGGCACAATATCAAGTTATTGGTTATTAAAAAGATCATACAAATAATTATATATGATAATTGAACACTAATATTTTATAATGGGTATTATTTCTGAAGAATTATTCAGGTGATATTTGAAAAAATTTTCAATAATAATTTTCATAATATAGTGTACAACACTTTATATCTTCCACTCGTTCTCAGAAAAAATTACTGATGTGCTTGATTGATTCAATCAGTCGATTCTCGACTGATTTAAATTCAGAGTGTAGATTGTATTTAGTATTTACTATTCTATTTTTGGCGAAAAATAAATGGTTTATAAAATATTTGTACCTTAATTTATTTACACGGATCAATATTTGAACATTAGTTAAAAGAAAACTAATATCAATGTTTATGCAACATGTAAGGTAAAAAAAACTAGAAATAATTATGCAAAACTATAAATTGACAAAATATTTCAATGTTTCTTTGCAATATTCCCACAGAAATGGAAGAAAAGTATAATTAGATAAAAAGAAAAAAGAAATTAAATGCAGAGATATCTTACGAATAATTTCCCAATGAACTGTTTAAAGAATAATATCTAGAAAAAGGAAAAAAATAAACGGGCTGGAATCGATCTCAGATCTTGTAATACATTTGTAATTGTTCGATTTTTACGATTCAAATTTCGTCGAGCTCCAATTTTCACCAATGTTTCAATTAGATAGATAACTATTTTATTTTCTACATTGTTAGCATCATAATTCTGACAACTAAAAGGGCGAGTAGTACTAGACAAACGATGCGCCGGTCGAAGGTCTGAGTGGTTACCTGCGCACTCGGCATCGGCAGCGAGAGAGCGACGAGCAGCCGCAGCCCACATGTTCGCCATATTTTACTACTTCAATTTTTCATGAATCTTTGAATCCATATTGGGCGCTCTTAAAATTATTTTAAAAATTTGAAAAAATTCACAGTGATTTTTCATACTATTATCTATCTAATGGTATTCAAGTCTTTATGAAAATCAAAAATTTTACTATTTTTAACAGGCCTAATA
>WSXT02124097.1:0-10873 GCA_011762715.2 Neuroterus valhalla | reverse complement strand
CGCTTTTAAGATTCACAAGCTTTATATACAACTTTACTGTAGGAAGGTACAAAGGCCGAGCGCGTAGCGCGAGGTAAATTCCCACTCGAGCGCGAAGCGCGAGTTAAAAATACCTTCGAGCGCGAAGCGCGAGATTCGAAAGTCGCGCGCCCTCAGCGCGCGATGAGAATGTGCCCGCACAGCCGGCAGATTTTTTTTTATAACATGCGATTCATACGAATATGGTAAGAGAAGAGCGAATCTTTTACAGTTGAGGATTGGATATTACGAGTAAAACATTTTACATTTTGTTATAAATATGAATCAAATCTCTATTGAGTACAATAGAACTCACGTAAGGAGTACACATTCAAGCTAGCTGTTTCATACATTACAAAAATTATTTATACGAATCGTTTTTATTTATTCTTGAAGTAGAGCAAATTTCACAGTAGAAGTGTTTATTTTGAACCGGAACTTTATATACTGCTCTTGTCATTTACATAATCTGTTTTTATACATTGTAAAAGTAGAACAAATCTTACAGTAGAATTTGACCTTCGGTGTCAGCCGTTTTTTATTTTTCTGTAATTATTTTCATAATCTGTGTTTAGTCATTGGTTAAGTGGAGCAGGTCTCATAGCACAAGTAGTTGATTCGAGTCAGCTATTCTTAACATTCCTTGAATTATAAATTCAATTTGTTATTAATAATTGCTCAAGCGGAAATGATCTCACAGTTGGAGCAAAAATTTTGAGTCAGCGATTATACATTCTTCGCTTTGTATTTCAATTAACTATTGATAGTTATTGTTGCAGTGAAATAAAATTTCCAGTGAATATAGACCATCAGAGTCAGCCATAATATTTCTAGGCGAAACATTCGTGTAATCGGTTTAAGAACAAAAAAATAATAGTGGAAGTGGAAATATAGTAGCCGTTTTAAATTCTTCCTATAATTATTTATAGAATCGGTTTTGACTGATTGTTTAAGTGGAGCAATTGTCACAGTAGATATGGACATTGCAAATTAGCCATTCTATATTTGCCTCTCATTATTCATAAAATATATTTTTGTATGAAATAATACTTAACTTTCGAAAAACTCAATTTCCGCTTACTTCCTGCTATCTCATCTCAATGATAAGATGTCAGAGGCGATTAATACGAATTCGAATGTCGTGAAAGTAGTGTAGATGTCAGAGTAGAAATGGACATTTCTAGTCAGACAATTAGTATCCTCTTCCCTGAAAGGCTTGAGTAACCTTCAGTATCTTTATTTCTATTTTTTTCAATTTTATCTGAATTTTAAAACTCATTAATTTTTTTTCCAATGTGATTAATTTCTCATGTAAAAAATATATAGGCGCGTTGTAAACTGAAAAATGGTGACGCTGAACAGTCAAACGCTGACGATCAAGTTCGGTTTAATTTCCATTTTATTCCCTGCCAAAGATTTGATTTTCTCAACGTAAAATTCAACTGTTGGACTACTTGTTGAAAATCTATCGTACTATTCAAAATATTATCTATTTAGTTCTAAATTTGTCTATCTTAAAGAAAAATCATACTTCTTGATTCGAAATCTAGCAGCTCGGTTGAAAGGCGAATTACGTTGTAAGAATCCATTTTGCTTGCTCAATAAATATATATCTGGTTCAAAGTCTAACTATTTTTTTGGAAATTTGATTTTCCCATATTCCTCTGTCAAAATTTTGTAATTCCGGCATGAAAGTTCAACTATTTTTTCGAAAATCATCTTTTGTGCTGCAAATATTGTCTTCGGTTGTGAACATTTTTCATTCCGCGAATGAATCCTAATTTTTACCATACAATTTAGAAATTTTGATCCAAAATTCTAATATCCCCATGAAAATTCTGAGAATTTAGTTGAGGACTCTTGTTGAAGACTTCTTGATTCAACGTTTTCGTAGAAAATTTGTCCCTTCAGGTTAAAAATTCTATTATTCTTATAGAATATTTAACTATTTATTCGAATTTGAACATTTTTCTTTGGAATTATTATTTTTGGGTACCATTTCCTGTCAGTATTCTTATTATTGTTTTAGAAATCTGAATACGTGTTTGACAATAGCTTTTTTGTGTTGGAACTCGTCTTCCTCGCTTCAAATTTTAACGGTTTTGTAAAAATTTCTGTTATTCCATTGAAAATCAATATTTTTGTCCAAAATTTATATTTTCCAGTTATCAACCTCCAAGCTCCGAAATTCGCTTGTTTGACCATAAACCGTTATGTATGGAATCGTCTTTTTTGGTTTACATACCACCTATTAATTTCTGTTTGTAACTGGAATATTTCTTACACCTCTGAAGATTTCCCACTTTGATTAAAAGTCCGATTTTTTTCGAAAAAATTTATCATTTGATCGAAATTTTCCAAGTTTTCTTCGAAGTTCAACTGAATGATTGCATAAGTAATTGTTTGATCATATATCAATTTTTTTAACCTTGTAATTTGATTCAACATTCATATTATCGTTATGAATAGCTCAAATCGTGTGTTGAAATTGATTCATGTTGTTGATACATCAACGTAATTGTTTTGGAATTCAACTGCTTTATTGCAAAATTGTCCTCTCGGATTGAAAATTCAAGGTCCTTCCAGGAAAATTGTCTTTTTGACTTGCCAAGTCAAAGAGTTTTTGATTGAAGTTTATTCTTTTTCTTCAGGAAATTTGACCCTTTGGTTGAAATAATCCAAAATGAAGAATGGCACTTCAGACTACGTCTGAAGAAGTTCGACGAAACACTGATTTTCATTAATAATCTTGAAAGATCTAAGTTCAAGATAACTTATCCAGAATAGGGGACGCTTACTTTGACATTAACAATTTATGCAATTTTCAGTAAAAAAAATTTGATTGAATTCTGTTTTTTATCTGTGGAATTTCAGAACGTGAGAACTTATTCCGGAAATTGTTTTGAACTCTTCCAAAGGCTAGGATTTCCGTCTGAAATCACGACGTCCGAAGAGAGGAGCAATGCATGCGTGCATGAGATACAGGTTGTTGCGCTGCCTTGAACACTTACTTGAATTATTTCTTTCAATATATTTGAAGTCTTTGTTACGTGATTTTCAACACTTTCTTGAATCATTTCGTCTTTGTTACATGATCTTTAACACTTTCTTGAATTTTTTTGTCTTTGTTATGAGTTTTCCAAGCTTCGTTCAGAGTAAGCCAATTAGTAGCAAAAGATTTTCTAAGATTAGTGGGCCATGAATGAAAATTTCATGAACAGAAGCTGGCATGTTAAGTGCACAATCTATTAAATACTTTTTCTGTATTGAAGGCTCCTAATTCAAATTGAGTTTGCATGGCATAGAAAAAGCTTTAAAAAATATCGTGGCTCTATTCCCGTCATTAGTTGTTACGTAATCTTTTGGTTTGGAATAGTAAACTAGTAGACCCATCTTGCTTCTGAAAAACTTCTATATAACAACTGTTTTTCTCTCTAAAATGCTAGATTTTCCAGCAGCACTTATGTCCCGCCATTTGTTGAAGTCGACGTGACATGGAACATGCACTAAGCATTTGAGGAATCTGATCCAAGCATTCCAAGTCACAGTGGTTCAAAATCCCAAATTTCCGGTCAAAATCCCTAAACATGTAATAATCGCATTGAAAAATACATATCCGGAAGTTTTTGGGGTCGCTGAATTCGAAAATGATACTTGGTTTAAAAATCTAGAATAGTGGAAACAAAATGGCGGCCAACTTGCATAAAAAAATAGAGTATCGAATGGAAATCAACTTTTATTTCCGTTTTCGGGGTAATTTATGGTAATTTCACATGAATATATGGTAACCTACCATAAACTACTTCAAATTGAATTCAAAAAATTCCCATAAATTTCCGGAAATTCATGAAAATTGGGGGTAATTTATACTATTTTATCAGGTAATCTATAGTAGTTTACCATAAATTACGTCAAATTATATTCAAAAAATTTCCATGAATTTCCAGAAATTTATGAGAATTTTGGGTAATTTATACTAACTCTGCAAGTGATTTATGATAACTCACGATAAATAACCTAAAATTAGATTGGAAAATTTGCATGAATTCCCGAAAATTCATAAATTTTTTCTGTAATTTCCACTAATTTTACAGGTAATTAATGGTAACTCAAGGTAAACAAACTAAAATTCAATTAAGAAATTACCGGAAATTTTTGGTAATTCATGGTAATTTGATAAATTTGTATAAAATAATTTTCCATTTTGGAAGAAATCAATTACATTTAAAACATTTATTTTTATTTAGATTCAAAGTAAATAAATGAATGCATAATAATTTCCGTTAATGATGATGAGTTAAATAACACATACATTAATAAATTAAGTTGTTCCGGGTTTCGATCGTGTACAAAACTACAAATATTGTCGACGTTTCGCGAACTTCGCAGCTCGCATCATTTATCATAATGGATCATTGTGGAAGCATTAAATCTATAACTTACATTAATATATTGATCAAAGTATTGTTAGAAAAATAAAATAAATAAAATCCTCCTAATTCCCCGTATCGCCCATGGGACGAGCCTCTCGGTATGCGCCACGCCAGACACGTGAAACAGTGCGACGCACGCCTCAAAGAAATCCTTCCCAAAAAAAAAACAGGCAAGCTAGGGCAAAAAATTCTAACGCCACTTCATTGGGGACACCTTCCCGCGTGTAACGCAGTATTAATCGAAGCGGCCTGATGCGGCCTGGATAACTAATCCCTTATTGAATTTCGGGATTTTTACTTCGCGAAATAGAAAAGGAGCGCAAGCATTGTGACATCTCTTTCAGACGCGTAGATCATTATTTTCACTTCAAACTAGTACAGAAATATTGTACATATCTTAAAGATTAAAGTTCATGAGGTCAGGAAGTACCGGTCAACTAGCAACTGCCTTTTTTCGACACTTACATTTCACTCGGAAGTGCGAGACTTCTTAGCTGCGTAAAAAGTGTTCGGCTGAACGTTCGATTTTGAGCGTATTTCATGTCGAAACTAATAAACATTAAAATCTGCTCTTTTGGATTTCTCGATAGAAATGCACCTTATACAGGTACAGTGAATTTCATCTCGATCCCTAAGTTCTGATTGAAGATGGATATCTGATACATACATAAAATTTCTTTCCTCATGATTCATATGAGAAGCTTATTATTATTGTCGTTCATGGCCATATAAAATACATTACGTGCGAGTGAAATACGCGAGTAAGACTCACTCTGCAAGTCACGGCGACTCATTCATAAGATCAGAAAGATCGTGGCCCCCGGCGAGACAAGTCCAGGTCTTCGACCTTGCCCCAGGCATTGTCGATACGATACGATTCAACAGGTTGTTCATTCACCTGTTTAAAGAGGACGTATTATTACCAGGAGTCACTAAATCTTTTCTTTCTCAAAAAAGACATTGCTGACACAAAAATTGTATTTCTGCAATCAACAAATTTACTAAATGACTAGAATTAACTATGATATTCTTCATTATTATTAATTTATCAATTTTGAGCATGTTGGAGCTCACTAGGGACTAACATTAAATTCTTACACTTGCATGGGAATGCTTTATCATTCAGATTAGGTCAATAATTTTTAATAACTTACAATGTATGCATTCATTTTCTTTCCCTTTAGGGGTTTGAAGCCTTCGTTCCCTTCACAATAAGTTACATAAGTGCCTCACAAAACTTATTCCGACTTACGAATATCGCTTAAAATCTACTCTTCCGGCTAACTGCAATTAATTACATACTTTGTATGCATGTTCAAGCTTCCGGGGTTTCCGTTCCCTCTTGCCATCTCTCAATTTGATGTTCTTTTCATGCATTAAACACCTTGACCACTTTTATTCAGTATTCCTCTCACATCATCACACACACTCCTGCTTTCTTCTTCCTCTTCGATACGCACTTCCAAAACATATTTCCACCATTCCAATTCATAACCACATTGTAAACCTTACATTTGAATCCAATTCACTACTCTTTCTAACGTTTTCCGGTATTCTAGTTGTCCTGCCCATTTTAACATCTTGTAACACTTGTTGTACCGTGATTTCATCATTTCCCCGCATATTTCATTCCCGTTTTCACGAATATCTCCACTTCCATTACCCGCCATGTTATACTATTACTGATACTGCACCCTTTCCTCATTTTTTTATTTCTCCACCTTATTTTGAACCTTCTGTACTACCCCTCCTCTCTATAAATCTGATCTTACCTAGGCACGTTTGTGCAATTTTGCTTTCATCTCAACTATTCAACTCCTCTTTAAACTTTCACGCTCTCTTCGCTTGCGAAACTACCAGTTTCTCTCCCTTGTTCTTCTCACAGCATATATCCTGGACATATACAGTTTACACTTATGACCCACCTCAATAATCTTTTGTGACGATTTTCTATTTTATTTTGCTCCTTCCATCTTTAAGTCTTTGCTCCGTAGCACAAGACTCTCCAAACCAGTACATGACACATCCGATTTCTTATTCTCCAATTGTCCTTTAACCTTTTTTTTCTCATTCCTGAAACTTGGTCCATCATTTAAATTTCGAACTCCATTCTTTCTCTCACTTGAATTTTTTGCCACCTCCTGCTTCAAACCAAAATCTTTAGTAACAGAATTCCGCCAAAAATTAAACTATTTCACTGTTGAACTTCCACTCGTAATTTACTTTATTCTTTCTGTTCCTGAAGCACATCACCTTGGTCTCACTATGCCTGCCAATAGAACAACATCATCCGCATATGCTAGAGAGTAAAGCTTACATCTATCTTGAAATCGTACTCCTTTTTACTTCCTCCTTTTCCTTTTTCTCTTGGCATGCAAACATTATTCTCAAAAATAGCGGACTCAAAGGGCTACACTGCCTGAGTCTTCTATCTGTCCAAATTCTCTTCTCTCTTATTTTAAATCGTCACTCTGAACTCAGTCACTACAAATATTTCTTTTATTCTTCCAATCAGTCTCTCATCTACTCTCCTTCCTTTCACTGCTTGCCACAAAACCTTCCTGTGTACTGAGTTAAACGCTGCTTTAAATTCTACAAATAAGACCACTAGTTCCCCTTTATTCTGACTCAAATTCCCAATCACTAAATATTTAAGGACGAGAACGTTACACTGGTCCAAAAATGTGGCATATGCGCTCATAGAATGAAATATGTCCTTTTCGGAGTAGTTTCTTTTGCTGAATCCAAATCTGGCCTCTATTTCTCTGCAGTATGTCAGGTTTTCGAGATTTTTTGGATCAAATTTTTTTTTTGAAAAATTAGAAATCAGAAGACAGAAGGCTGTAAAATTTTTTTATAAATGAAAATCAATGTATGATATCAATGCATTTTCCAATGCCGAATCTAACGGCAGACTTGTTTCTGTGATATCTTGTACGGTTTCCGAGACAATCTGGAAAACCTGTAAAAAAACACGAAAACAAGTGGTCGAGCAGCAACTGTTTGGTATCCAATATTTTTCCACATTTTTTAGGTTAAGCCGAAAAAATCTCTTAACCTCCTCGCGTTGCAGGAGAAATATTTTGTCTCTGACTTTGTGGGACAAAAACACCGAAAACTTATAAAAAACTATCAGGATGATTTCTGCAACTACGAGCCATTTTGCAATCGTTGTAGAATGAGTGTTGAGTGATAGCTCACAATCAGCGCTCATGAATTGGGATTCAACAGGAATAAGGTAGCATACATGTGACTCCGCGGAGGTCTAGCATGTAATGGAAACAGCACAGTGCACGATACGCAGGAGAGCTCAGAGCTGTTGCATGCGACATAGAGGAGGAGAGTTGCGCATGCGCTATAGAAGAGGAGAGTGGCGCATGCGCTATTTATACTGTCCCCCAACTGATGATCCTTTGTATCACATGTACAGCACCCGTGTGACGGCTGCGTAATTCAAACCTGCTCAAAAATCCAAAGAATTGAAGACTGGACACTAAGAAAATGATAAACTTTGTGAAAATGTGAAATTTGCAGATGTTGAAGACTATGGTACAATAGAATACTAGATTGAGTACGATGATTCGTTTCAAGTACGTGTAAGCCGTCAAATTGGCATTGAATATTTGTCTATTATGGAAGAAAATCTAACCGTTTTTGATCAAATCTTCATCTTTTTTGTTTGGAAATTCCTTTTTTTGGTTGGTAATAAACCATTGCAGATTGCAAATACAATTTTTTTGTTTGCGTGCAATAATTTTGTCAGAAATTACGCTTCAAGTACGTGTAAGCCGTCAAATTGGCAACTCCTTAGAAAGAGACAACTTGTCTTCCATGCATATTTCTAACGGTGATAGCATGAACCCTAGTTTTTTTTTTAAATTTCTTCGGCATTAAAAAAAGAATATCTCGGCAAGCGTATAAGATATCACGGAAACGAGCCCACTGTTTAATTTGGCATTCGAAAATGCATGCATATTATATAAAAATTTTCATTGAAAATTTATTAACAGCCTTCAACTTCTGATTTCTAATTTTTCGAAAAAAACTTCGATCAAAAAAATCTCGAGAACCTGGCATGCTGCCAAAAATTTGAGGCGAGATTCGGATTTAGCAGGGAAAACTTTTCTGAAAATGACATATCTTATTCCATGAGCACATAGGTCACATTTTGTTGAACAGTGTTATCTTCTGTTCCTACCCCTTCCCTCAAGCCTGTCTGGTTGTGTGGAATACTCCCTTCTTTTCCATCTGACTTTCTAACTTGCTCCTAGGCACTTTCGCATCGATAATATGAGCTACAGACACAAGCATGATACCCATCGAATCATTTTACGCTTTACTTCTTTTGGTTTTTTCATCTTTTACCTTCTCCCCTCTTCATCAGCAGATTCACGAATCCTGTCCTCAATTCTTCAGACCATCATCCTCCTCTTTATATTTTGTCACAGATTTTCTACATCTCTTCTGTTATGCCCTTCCCTTAGAATTTAGAACATTATTCTCTATACAATCTCCTCCTGGTGCTTTACTTCTTTTCAGCATTTTTTTTCAACTCCTTTTTTTTCCCCCTGCATATACTATTACTATGTTTTCCTTGTATCTCCATCATTAATAATTCATGCAACTTCCGATTCTTTTATTCTTGAACCTTCCAAGAGACTCCAATGACAATATTTTACTTTTCTCAAATTCCTAAACCTGTTCGGAGAATCCAACAGCAATCTTCCGATTTTTCTATTATTATTTACTATGTTTTAGACTTTTTTTATCTTTTTCTCATTCCTTAACCTTCCCGAAAACTCCAACAGGAATCTCTGGAATTTTCATAAGAATCGGTACGGTACTTTTTGTGTCTATAAGCACACACACACACACACACACACACACACACACACACACACACACACACACCCACCCACCACACCCACACACACACACACACACACATACACATTGATTGATGAGATTCGTGATCTATTATTATTATTATTTTCAATTTATTTCCTTTTCTATTGATTCATTTCCTATTCATTGATCTACTTTATTGTTGAATATTCAAATGTCTGCAAGTAACGACATCTTTTGGGTCAAAAACTTGACTCTTCGAATAGTAATAAAACTTTTTTGATGCGCTGAATCTGCCGTGACAACTCCTCGTGCACGTCTGGGTTCAAACCTAATTTAAAAAAAAAACACCGCATAATCACAAAAATTTCTCGATTTGCTTGAAAAAACGGAACAGACTCATATTGATACGATTCCGAGGTAATAAATGAATCGTAACTCAATCATCTATAAATATAGTCTGATGTGATTCAATAACATCCAAAAACGTATGAATACGTGTTTGGTCCGATCTTATAGAAGCAAAGCGGGGCATAATTTGTTAGGAATTAACAATCTGGTTCTAAATTCACTTTTCGGTTAAAAACTTATGTTGGAATGAAAATCTAACTTGTTGGATAGAGAACTCGATAACTCAGCAATTTCTTTTAGTCGGAAAATGACAGATTTCAAAGTAAATTCGTTTTTCTTTGAAAAACAATCCATCTTTCTTGATTGAAAATCAAATTTATTGTGATATACTCTGCATGTCTTTTCAAGAGGAGAATTCCATAATTGAGTTTAAACTACATAGGTTCGGGGTCAAATATTCATATTCCTGGTTTGGAACCTCTAAGTTTGTATAGAAAACGCATATTTATAAGTTTTAACTTCGAGTATTGGGTTCAAAATTTACTTACTCTATTAAAGATTTTATTACTTTATTGAAAATGCAACCGTTTATGTTCAGTCTTCTCATCTGATTGAGAGTTCACCTGTTACGTGGGAAAATGTTCTATTTTGTTTATATTAAAAATCTATCTTTGTTGGAAGGAAGCTATATTTATTCTTCAGGAACTCGTTTTTCTTGGTTTCCGTCAAAGGAAAAATTCAACTATCATTCGAAAATATCATATTTTTGACAGGAAAACTAAACTATTCAGTTTAAAATTCAACAATTTTGTTGGAACTGCAATCATTCTGTTGGAAACTCAGATATTTTTCAAAAATACTGTCTTTTTGCTCGGAAATTTCACTATTGTCTTGGAAACGCAACTGTTCTTGATTGAATTTATACCTTTCTCATTGAATTTTTGTCTATTAGGTGAGAAAATCCAACTGTCTGATGAGATATTCATCTTATTTGTTTGAAAATTCCTCCTTTTGGTTGAAAATCATTCATTGCAGATTGCAAATACTACTTTATCGTTTCCGTGTAATAATTTTGTCGGAAATTCAACTGTTTTTCAGAAATATTTTCATGTGTGTTTTTTCATTCCAAGGAATTTAGAGTGTATGTCAACAATTTTGGGTTTTTGTTCATCAGATTTTTAAATCTAACGGTTGACTTTTTAATCTTTTTATGGATTCACACCCCG
>WSXT02124086.1:0-10873 GCA_011762715.2 Neuroterus valhalla | reverse complement strand
CGAGGTAAATACATTATCGAGCGCGAAGCGCGAGATCCGAATAACGCGCGCCGTAGGAGCGCTCAAACTTGCGAGCGTAGCGAGCCGCGCGCGCAGCGCGCTATGAGAATGTGCCCGCGCAGCGGGCAGATTTTTTTCACTATTGATGGATCAAACTATGAATAAATGTCACTTTATCATGTTTTTTGGCATACAGAAAAAAGGTCAGACCATTTTTTACTTTCAGCAAAAATATTCCAAGTCTGCAACAACGAATGGCTTTCCTGAAATATTTTATCTAAGTATCGTGATATTAAAACTTATTATTCATCATTTAATTCGGAACCTAACATTACAGGATTGGATTAAAATAACTCTCTTTAATGATTTGATAACGTTTATTATTTTCACATAGTAAAATTTCATTTTCAACCAAATAAATTTCTCAAATTCTGAATTTTTCTATTCACAGGCCGCATAAAAAATAGAACAAAACTTGGCTCAATACGCAAAGAAATAATTATGTACAATCAAAGAAGGCAATGTACAAAATACTGATAATAAAGCTAACAAATAATAGCATGAATAAACATACCATGAAATTGCACTCTCAGAACAGCACTTCAATGGTCCTCGTTAATGAGATTGCATTCAATCAAACTCATTTTGAACATCAAAGTCAACAGAGTCAATAATTGAAAATGACATTCTTTCGAATAATATGACCACATTTCATACACACAAATCATAATTTCTCCGTATTTATTATGCCTCAAACCGTTATCTCATTTTCCCCATAAATACAAAATTTCCATACAGGACCCCATTTAGGATTTATGATTTCGATTAGCTTCTTTTTAAACCAACAACGAACACAAAGCTAAGAATCATTATCAATCGATTGCCATATCCTGACTATTCCAACCCAAAATGATTCCTCAATCCTGTATTTATCGCAATTGTACAGTTGAACATCAATAAATGGAAAATATGTTCAACAACTGACATCGATATGCACTTAAACATCTTAAGTGTCGAAAACGAACGTAAAATTAGGCACATTCATAACTCATACTAGTAAATGAGACGATATGCCAATTACGAACGTTATGTTTTTTCTAACAATACAATACTCGCTTATAATACTGATACAAAGTCTGATATTTCTCTTAGCTATATCACATTCGTAAAGTTTCATGAATTTTGTCCTGAACCACGATGTTTCAAAATTCGTAGATTACATTTTATGCATATGATAATGATTGTTATGATAAATTACCAAACGGATCAACATGTGAAAAATTTTAAAATTTCCGAAATTTTGAAAGTTCTGAACATTCCTTCTTATTCTTTCGTATCAAGCAGGTAGAAATTAGTAGTTATTATCACATCGTTATTTTAAATTATCATTATGTTGTCTCTGTAACTTAAAGGAGTAATTGGCATGTATTATGTCAAATAAAATATAAAGTATAATAATAATATTAGTCAAATAGTTCAAGATTCATTAATTTGAGATTCATCAAACTTGCACTATTCCTGCACTAAACACAATCTTTTCTCCATTTTTCGTTTTTCTTTTCCATTTAAATTAAATCGATATTGATTACTGCTTCCTGAAATTGACTACACATTCCAGTAACGTATTTCTAATCAGACTCTTTCTTTCAATGAGCACATATCATTCAAAATCCAACAAAAAACTTATCCATATTTCCAACACAAGACATTCCTCAAAAAATCATGTCAGGGTCAAACAATGACTATATGAGCAGAAAAAAATGTGTGTAAACAGATTCTCAGCATTTTTTTCTTAAGGCTGGTTCCTCTTCCTATGCATGAAAGACATCAAATTTTACTCTTTCCCCATTTCTCATTCACACAAATGCATACCTCGCGTTCTACCTGAAAGCAGAAATATACAATTGTAAACGTCACGCAGTGGGAAAAAAGCACTTTTTTTGGGACAAAAATCAGCCGACTCCTCAACTTTCAACGGATACGAACTTTTTCCTTTAAAAATACTCATGAAAAATCGTACTTCAACGTGGAGGTGCACGTTTTTTGAATTTGTTATTTATTAATTTGTTATTTAACTTATAATTTGCAATTGGTTATATTTGCGATATTTACATAGCCTCATTCATCGATATTTCTTCACAAAGGTGTTGAAAAAGTCAAGTTCCTTTTTTTTAATAGAAATTTATCTTCAGATGAATATCCTGTGTTTTGTAAATTGTTATAAACAAATTATTTGATATAACTGTTAACTGTTGCATTTTCGGAATTTGAATGTACACTTGCATAGGTTTTATTATAGGAATGTGAAGGATCAATTTTGAGTTGCGAACAAGCACCATATAGCAATTATATTTAATAGTTTAATCAATTTTTATAAACAAATTCACTTATTTGGAATATCTGTGCATCGAAAATTTTTCTTTTCTATGGAATCATTTATTTTCATCTGAAGAACAAGAATATTACACACTAGAGTTCCACGAAACAACATTTGTCATTGTTATAAACAATTTTTAGAAATAAATTCTTTTATTTGGCATATCTGTGTATAGAAAAATTTTCTTTTCTGTGAAATCTTTTATTTTGATCTGAACAACAAGAATACTACACATTAGAGTTCCATGAAACAACATTTGTCATTGTTTTAAACAATTTTTATGAAACAAATCCACTTATTCGGCATTTACATGCATCGAAAATTTGTCTTTTATGCGGAATCATTTCTTTTCATCTAAAAAATAAAATTTGTGCACACCTGACTCACATCTAATAACATTTATCATTGTCATTAACAAATAATACATTTAAGTTCACTTATTTTAGTGTCACTGCAATTGGCTTCATTGATATAAAAACGTATTCCATGCTAAATAAGTAAAGTTGTTCATAAAAATTGTTTATAAGAATGCCAAATGTTGTTTTATGGAACTCTAATCTGTGATATTCTTGTTCTTCAAATCAAAATAAATGATTCCACATAAAGGCAAAATTCTCGATGTACAGATATGCCAAATAAGTGAATTTGTTTATAACGATGACGAATGTTGTTTCATGGATCTCTAATGTGCAATATTCTTGTTCTTGATATCAAAATAAATGATTCCACAGAAAAGAAAAATTTTCGATGCACAGATATGCCAAATAAAAGAATTTGTTTATAAAAATTGTTTATAACAATGACAAATGTTGTTTCATGGAACTCTAGTGTGTAATATTCTTGTTCTTCACGTGAAAATGAATTATTCCACAAAAAAAAAAAAAAATTTCGTGACAAAGATGTTCCAAATAAAAGAATTTGTGTATAAAAATTGTTTATAACAATGACAAATGTTGTTTCATGGAATCCTAGTGTTTAATGTTCTTGTTCTTCAGATGGAAATAAATGATTCCATAGAAAAGTAACATTTTCGATGCACAGATATGCCGAATAAAAGAATTTGTTTATAACGATGACGAATGTTGTTTCATGGGTCTCTAATGTGCAATATTCTTGTTCTTGATATCAAAATAAATGATCCCACAGAAAAGAAAAATTTTCGATGCACAGATATGCCAAATAAAAGAATTTGTTTATAAAAATTGTTTATAACAATGACAAATGTTGTTTCATGGAACTCTAGTGTGTAATATTCTTATTCTTCACGTGAAAATGAATGATTCCACAAAAAAAAAAAATTTTCGTGACAAAGATGTGCCAAATAAAAGAATTTGTGTATGAAAATTGTTTATAACAATGACAAATGTTGTTTCATGGAATCCTAGTGTTTAATGTTCTTGTTCTCCAGATGAAAATAAATGATTCCATAGAAAAATAACATTTTCGATGCACAGATATGCCGAATAAAAGAATTTGTTTATAAAAATTGTTTATAACAATGACGAGTGTTGTTTCATGGAACTCTAATGGGTGATATACTTGTTCTTCAGATGCAAGTTAATTATTTCACAGACAATGAAATTTTCTCGAGCACAGACGTTCGAAATAAGTGAATTTGTTTATAAAAATTGTTTAGGCTATTAACTATAATTGCTATATGGTGCTTGTTCGCCACTCAAAATTGATACTTCACATTTCTATAATAAAACCTATGCAAGTGTACATTCAAATTCCGAAAATGCAACAGTTAAAATTTACATCCATTAATTTGTTTATAACAATTTGGCAAAATACAGGATATTCATCTAAAGGTTACATTTTCATTAAAAAAAGGAACTTTACTAATTCAACACCTTTGTGAAGGAACGTCGATGAATGAGGCTATGTAAATATCGCAAATATAACAAATTGCAAATTATAAGTCAAATAACAAATTCAAAAAACGTGCACCTCTACGTTAAAGTACGATTCTTTATGAGTATTCAAAAAAAAGCTCGGAGCCTTTAAAAATTGAGGAGTCGGCTAAATTTTGTCCCAAAAAAGTGCTTTTTCCCATTTTGCGCCATGTCACACTTGAAGTTACATATTGCGCGATCTGTTTTCTCCCATATATAAAAAAACTGGCAGATTTGCGCGAGCTTTCTTGTGCATTCAACTGTTCCCGACGACAGCCTCAGTTTTTCGTAGATCTGCTCAATTGACTTCCAACAAGTACACATTTTGTTGGAAGCTTCGAGTACATGTGCATGTAAGTATACAAACTAGTTAACAGCAAGTACGCGACGGCTTTATTGTTAACAGCACAAGTTACAGGTGAGAAATTCAATTTCATAATAATTTTTTTTTGAATATTACTAATTTTTTATTATTATTCGAAAGGAAAAATCAGTTTTAGATTATGCAGGTCTTATACTTTGAGTCGCAGAATCTCTGAGCGAAGAAAGTGTTGCGTTTAATGAGAGATTGAACGAAAAGTATTTTCCAAAACAAGAAAAAAGTTCATACTACGCCTCTCGTCGCCTAAAAATTCTGCGACTTGAAGGGTCTAGCCTGCCTGATCAAGAATAGATTCAATCAGTAGGAGTTTTAATCTGATTATCAAATCCTGATTCTTGTGAAATTGTCTTTTCACTGTAACTGTAAATTAAAATCGACTGTTTACGATGATTCAAACGTTCTTGAGATCATTCGCAGTAACGTCGTATTCACGCCAGGAGTTGGCAGCACACACACCATCGCCACGCCACCATTCGTTCACATCCTTATAATACTTGGGTGGACGATTGTCGTGCAACATTGCACACACTCGACACCAAAAGTAGGTATTTATAAATTCCCCAGTGCCTTTCCACTTAAAGTATGAATTGTAAAGCTCGTCGTCATTGTCCAGTCGATGGAGGTACTCAGCGAGCTCCTTGGGCGACTTGAATTCATCCACGTGAATGTAGGATCGATATGGTGCGCTTTTGGCGTAGTCTGTTGGATGAGCACCCATAACTATAGGAAGAACGTTGTGCCTGAAAATTTTTAAAGAGAAATTTAGTCCATCTACAAATATCATTACCTGGATCAATTCTATCTCAAATCAGGCAGGTTCTACACTTGAAAGGTGCTTTGTCAAGAATAGGCTTTCGCCAAAGCCTTAATTCTCTTACACTGATGGTAATATTTGTTCCACCTCATCTCAAGATCCTAATGGAGGTTCGTATAGACTTCTTTATTCCGAATATTGCGTTGTTGTTTGTTACTTGATTTTAAAATCAAGTAATTTTTGCGCCTGAAAATCGGCACCGCCTTGCATGCTGAATACCGGTCTTCGGCGTGCACTGCCATGCCGGCCTCGAGTATCCTCGACAAATGCAACGGGAAACGTCTTTGTCACCCCTGAATCGTTGGTAATGGAAATTTCGTAAGTGGGCGTATTACAATGAAATATTTGAAAGTTCAACTAAAAAAGAAAAATTAGTCATTACCAAAAAGGATAGAATTCAACAAAAAAGTTGAGTTTTCAGGCTGAAACGACAAATATTTCAGAAAAAAGACGACCATTGAAACGAAAAACATGAAATTTTATTAATTGAAAAGCAAACAGTTCCATTTTCAACTGAATGGACGAATATGAAGAAGGCAGTTGCATTTTCCGCAGAATTGTTGAACTTTGGAGTCAAAAAAGGTAATAATCAGATTTTCAGTTCATTTTGTATTATATAGTTACAGTTTACACGAAAGATATTAAGGTTGATATTCCATCCGACGCAACATCCGAAATTTGAAATAAATATCCGCCTAATCAAACTGTAGAGAGGTGAATTGTCTAAGAAAAATATAATTGTTATTATTTCAAACAAAAAAATGTTTTGCTTTTGAATGAAGCACAATTGAATTCTATTAAAAAAAAACATTTCCAACATATAAATTGACCCCATCACCAAAAAGATTAATTTTTAACCAAACTTATGAATTTAAAAAAACTAATTTGGAAACTAAAATGAAGATCTTATCGCTAAATGGTTGCATCTTCCTAATTGAAAATGTGAATACTTCGGCGCAAGATAAATTCTATCCCTGTTGGAAATTCAACTATTCCGTATTATGTAGAAAATTGATGTTTTTTCGAATAAATAAAATATTTTGGTAGAAAGTTGCACTGTTTGGTTGAATTTTCTATTATTATTATTTCGTCGAAAATTATTCTCGGGTCTTTTTGCCCGGTGTTTCATCACTAGCCACGAACTAAGTCAAGTGCCTGATGGAGTCAAGATATTAAAAAACGAAAGATTTAAAAACAAAGATCGAAATTTGTCGCGCGGATATTTTCGCAGGCACAATATTAAGTTATTGGTGTGAGATAAAGTTCGTCTTGTAATGATGTTGTCACTACACAGCAGCAGAGTTTATTAAAGGCAACTTAGTTAATTTATTTATTATTATTTTATTATTTATTATTTTATTCTTCTATTATTTCATTATTTTATTATTTATTATTATTTATTATTATTATTATTATTATTGATAGAAATGTTCTCGATCAAATATGACTTTTTGTCTTGGAAAATCATAATAATATGGTTGCGATTTTGTTTGATTTTTTAGCTAGAAAATCTTATCTTGTTGAAGATGCAACTCTTTAGCGAAACGATCGTCAATTTTATTTTTTAAATTAGTTTTTCTCAATTCAAAAGTTTGTAAAAATGAATCTTTCTGGTACAGGGGTCAATTAATATGTTGAAAATGTTCCTTTTTCAATAGAATTTAACTGTGCTTGATTCAAAATCAAAACATTTTTTCGTTTGAAATAACAATTGTATTCTACTTTTACAATTTATCTCTTAATAGTTTGATTGAAGGGATTTTTATTTCAAATTTCGGATGTTGCATCGGATGGAATATCAACTTTAATATTTTTCGTGAAAACTTCAACTATTTAATACAAAATAGACCTAAAATCCAAAGGTCTTTCAAAAAATTACCTTCTTTGACTCCAAAGTTCTACGATTCGGTTAAAAATATGTACATACATATTTTCATGAAAATCAGTCCATTCTTATGCTTCATTTAATAAATTAGGAAAGGAGAACATTATTTTGCTTCCAGAATAAAAAAAAAGAGTCAGTCAAGAGAAAAGTCCTATGATTTTGAGAACAAATATCTTCGCGCCAAAAATACATTAAAAAAATTGCCAACAATACGAATCATGGTAATTCGCCCAGATGAGATATTTTCATTGCCAACGGTTCAGGGTTGACATAGACGTTACCTGTTCCATTTGTCAAGGGTATTTGGGGCCGGCATGGCAGTGCACGCCACAGACCGCTATTTATCATGCAAGGCGGTGCCGATTTTCAGGCGCAAGAATTTCTTGATTTTAAATTTAAACGGAAACAAATCATAACGCAATATTCGGAAAAAAGAAGTCTATGAGAGGCTCCATTAGGGTCTTAAGATAAGGTAGGACAAATATTACAACAATTCATCAGTGTAAGAGAATTATGGCTTCGGTAAAAGCCTATCCTTGACGAAGCACCAACAGTCGGAGTTACAGTCAGAGATGGAATATGTTGATTTTTTGAGGAAATCCGGTAATACGTATTTTTTCGATTTGAGAATAAACAATTTTCTAAAAAGTTTAGCGTACTTGAATTTCGTGCTTTGTTTTTTCAAAAACCGTAAATATTCATTTCTTACCATTATAACTTTTGATCTGATTAAGGTATTTAGAATTTCTTCACAGATTTCGACTTTTTGTTGTATTTGTACTTCCATAGGAAAGACTTCTTGTAAGTTTTGTGTGTGGTAAATAACTTGCGTAGCCAGGAATTTTTTTTCTTCGTAAATTATAATTTCCACATTTTTCTCAAAAACATCAAAAACCTTGCAGAATATTGAGGAAATAGTTGGCACTTCTAAAGAAGTTCTTCAAAAAGTTTCCCTCTTTTACAGGAGTCTCCTATATTTTTATTGTCCTTCAACTTGTGTTTCTGATATTACGTACAAACGAACGACTGTTATACGGAAATGTCTTTATTCATTTTTTCTACCATTTTAAGACAGCTCAGTGTATTCTAAATTTGTAGTGTTTAACATTTGTTCAAACTTTTGATGTTTGCAGTCTATTTGATTGGCTGAATTAGCAGCAGTACACATTTGTATTTGCAAGAATTGTTATAAAAAATTGCTGTCATTTCCTTTGGATTCCGAAAGAACATGAACAATGCTACCAGAAGCTGTAAAGTTATCAGAAATACCACGACTAATATAGATATAATTGTAAATAAGAATAACTTCGTAAACATTTTTTTTCTGAAATGGGAGAAATACATATTGCCTGATTTCCTGTATAAAACAACATCATTGGGGCGACGGATGCAAATGAAGTCTTGAATTTGAATTTTTAAATATATATCCTAAGTGAAAATTCAATGTTGCATCTTTTCCTCCTCATAAAAAACGTTGTAGCTTTTTTGTTTCTCGAAAAATTCACGAAAAACTTTTTTTTCTCTGATTAAAAAATTTCTGTTATTAAATGTGACAGAAATGCGTTATGTAATAATAAATAAGTCAATTAATTCTTGCTTAGAATGCTTGAATGTTGTCTTGAAAAAGTTTTTAATTATATTTTCAAGTATTGCAGTAATGTTGATGATATTATTAATAAATAGATGAATTATTATTGCGTAAGGGAAAAATGTGAATCATAGAAAAAATAATTATTTCATAAATATTGTATCTTTGGTCCAACTTTTTTTGAAAGCGCTTCTTACAAAATCGATCCTTTCGAAAACAATTTGAAATACCCAGAGTTATAGCAGTCTAAATATGATTTACAATCTTTAAATTTTCCGTGTTCAAATTAAAAATTAGTATTTTACATTAGGAATATCTTAGTGCAGGGGTGTCCAAAGCAAGATTGGCCCGCTTCTTCCTTCTTCCCCTCTCCGGAGCGCTTCATCGAGAATTCTATCTTCGTTCCACCACGGGCTTCGTCTGACTACGCCTGACCACGCCTACTTGCGCGCACTGTTCACACATCGCGATCATCGCATGAACTCGTCCCAGGTAGTCAGAGAGGGGATTGACGAAAGACAGTTATTTACACCGTTGCTCACGCGTTGTACACCTCTGTTTTAGTGAAATTAAAATCGTTAGAGAAAGAGTAAGAAAAATATATTTGAAACACGTGAAAAGTAGATTCTTGACAGCAGAGTAGGCGGAAAGTAATTTACCAAATTTTAAAAATTAACGGTGTTTTTTTAAGACTTTTATGAAGTTAGTGCTCCCAGAAGTGACAACACTAGATTTTTTTTTTTTTAGAGAACTATTTATTATAAAACATGATTTTCCATTTTCCTAGTATTTTCATTACAAAATCTCGACGGGTTGTGAGTCTTAGTTGCACATAACGCTGGGGTAGCGCTTTACTGGCCAGGGCATAGTTTGCGCGGAAGAAAATCCATCGCGCCGGCAAATTAAAACAACAGCAGTTTGTCAACTACTATTCCAATTGGTCTGAAACTTTTCAGAAAACTTCCTCCTTGAACCTTTCTGAACAACTTTCCCGCTAACAGTTTTCGCTTGCTCAAAATTCGCTCGACTCCCGAAACGCTAGAAGTTGTTTGTTCACGAATTATGCACCATCTTGAAAAAAAATATTAAACATTTTTTAAATAAACATTTCAATGTTTTGCTACCGCCATCGGTCAGAAAATGTGACAATACAGATCCCTGATAAGTTTGATTACAAAATATCAGAAACATCCCATTTCGCTGCGAGTTGAATTGAAAAAAATCGAAATAAATCAGGATAAATCAGGGCACTTGGAATTTTCCATCTCATTGATTCACATTGCTTCTTCTGGATAAAAAACAAAGTGTTCCCGTAAATGAATACAACTCTATTCTTATGATGAACAGTTTGACCAGTTTTGGGAAGATTTTTCAAGGATAAAATTCCTTTTTCTTTTCTAGATACATCTATCCATGTTTTTACCTTGTGTAAGGAATATTAGATAAATGGCAAATAGAAAATTATGCTCCACCTTGTTTGTGAAGGTTATTGTTAATATATATTCAAACCAAGGATACATGGAATATTACAAGGTTTTGCTCTTCCTTATTTGAATTTGGAAGCTCAGTTCAACGTATATGAGTCAGGCCACGTCAACTGTGCCCATGAAATTTTGGTGATTTTTTAAAAAGTGACAAAAATGGGAAAAATCTGTGCATAATAGCATTACAAAAAAAACACTATAAACCATTTTTCAAAAAACTGCACCGTTCCCATTATTTTAAAAAATAATGATTTTTGCAACTTTTAATAGAAAAATTTATAACTTACGACTCGTTCGCAATAATCGAATGAAATTTGGTATGACAGTTGAGAAGAGTTTTCTCTTTGTATAAGAATTTTGTCTAAATAAATTTGCAAAATTATAATTTTTCCATAACAATTATTTAAACAAATTCGATTATTTATAACTTCTAGGCCTCCGATCGTAG
>WSXT02124075.1:0-10873 GCA_011762715.2 Neuroterus valhalla | reverse complement strand
TACTGATTTCAATGCTTTTGTATCTTAACTTTTTCATAAGGTAGGTTTAAACATTTTTCATAAGGGGGATCATTTTTATTAATGCTAGCGTTTATACATGTTCGGAAAGGGGGGGGGGTCAAATTAACGGAATGATTCTAATAGTTACATCGCATGATCTTTAAAAATATTCCCCAACTTCCCTGAGTCATGCTACAAGTTTGAAGTTAAGCACAATCTTAAAAAGAACATTCCATTCTAATTGAAATTTCTCACGTGCTGTATCCATCCCAAAAAGATCAGAAGATCTTTACTTGGTCTCATCCCAACTAAAAATTTTAATCGAGAAGGCTATGTCTTGCTTGTGGCCTAAATAAGCTCATTCTCATCCCAAGTTCACATACACCTTATTTATTTCATGATGCTCATGTTCTTCCTGATAACGATCACAACGATTATGATAAGCAGAAGCACAAGGCAACTTGCGAGGATTGGTGCAATGTAAGCATAGTGAAATTTTACTGTCTCTTTTTTATGACGAAAACTCGTTTCTACAATCAGGGATTCAAATTATTTGAGAAATTAAATGCTTCCAGGCGTATAATAACCCCAAGTGGTGTATGAAAAACGGTTCACAAGTGGATGCAAACAAGGTTGTGAGCAAGGTCAGTTTTCAAGGCAAGCTTTTTTTTCGAAGCTAGTAATAATATTTTTGAACAAGGAAGTACTTCATATGCATATGAAGTAATCCAGGTATAAACAAAATATTGTGTAATAAAGAAATTACACAGTCAGAAAAATGATTGACTTATAGTGTAAGATACTCATTTTTTATGATTATTTCAGTTAGAAAAAATACCGCAATTGTGTCATTTACGGGAACATGTGAAAACCCACCACCAGGCGACATAGCTCCACCTAAAACCGGACCATGTCCAAATTGAATCCAGCCTGAGAACGAGTGCCAAAAAGGAGTGGATCCATTTGCATACGCTATAACATTTATTTTCAATCTTGTGATATCAACACTCTTATTTATTCAGGTATGTCATAAATTCAATTGTCAATTTAGGAACATTTCAAAAACATGTGCTTTTCTTTTTTATTGGAAATTATTGGTTGTATAAGAAAATCATTCTAATAAAAGTAATGAATCTATTATGAACACATTCTTTCAAATATTATTTTAATCATTGATGCAACTCTTATGTCTTTTTTGAACTTCGTGTCTGAATGGGTTCCTGTCACTAATGCATGAGAAAAATATAAACATTTTCGAGTTGACGATAAGACTCTGTTCAAGTGCGGTACCTAGAATTAATTGAATATAAGTTTTCATCACATTCGTGACGCGCTTGTCACGAATGTGATTGTAAAAATACCCGCAAATATAATTTTCATGGCTTTCAAGAAAATAAATGACAAATATGAAAAGTCACAGATATACTGCAAAATATTTAGCAGTGTGACCTAAATTGTATGGAAAATTCCTAGCAGGCTGGATAGACGTATAATATTAAAAATGGCAGAAATAATGAACCTAAAAAATTTTTGGAAGGTTGGGTACGAACGCGTAGAATAGATGGGAGAAACGGAACTTACGAGCGCTGACATCGGTTCAGAAGGAGAAATGGCGTAATGGCAAAAGATATGTTCCAACGGAACGTAAGGGGAAAAATTGGAATGATATGCATCCTACGTTATTTCTATGACCAGTCAGGCGTGTTCCATCATGCCTCCCCACAAAACTTGGGAAATGGAGAAACGTGTGGCCCGCATTATCTCTATAAACAGTTATAAGGGTGCCATCAGGCCCCCACCCCTCAAGAAACATGGAAAACGGGGAAGCTGTGTGCTCTACATTATTTCTATTGCCAGTCATAGGTGTGCTTTCCCGCCCCCTAAGACACTTGGGAAATAGGAAAGGTATGTAGCCTACATTATTTCTGTAACCAGTTACAGGGGCGCCTTCCCACCCTCCAAGAGACTTGGGAAATGGAGACGGTGTGTAACCTACATTATTTATATAACCAGTCATAAGGGTGTTTTCACGCTCTCCACGAGACTCGAGAAAGGAGAGAGGTGTGTGACTCACATTATTTTTAAAACCAGTCATAGGGGTGCCTCCCTACCCTCCAGGTGACTTGGGAAATGGAGAAGGTTTGTGACCTACATTATTTCTATAACCAGTTATTCCATCCTTCAGAACTGTCTTCATACTTGTGGAGACCTCTTTTCCTCCTTTTCTTGTATTGAAAATCATCCGTTCCTCCCCTAGTACCACTATATCCTCCCCTCTCTTTTGACTGTATCATATTCCACCCCTCCTCTAATCCTTTCCATCTGTATCGTTTTTTTATTCCCTTACCAGCCCTACCTTACTTCTTTATTCCGACCGCCTAAAGTCTCCACCTAAACCCACTCGGTAGACTAGATTCTATTCTCTACCATTTCTTTATTTCTATCCACGTCTCTACTAGTCCTTCAAAATTTATTTCTTGCACAAACCTCCAAAAATCTCACCTATCTTTTCAACCCCTGCTCTATTCTAAGCGAGCACCATCACCACTGTTGCGCTCATCTTCCTTCTCAGCTCCTCCATCTCACGAAACACGTCTCCCTGCACTTATTTCAATTATCTTCTTCCTTATGCACCCTCATATTTTCTTTTCCACTTTTATTCTCTAGACCCTACCTTCGCCGCTCTCTATTCCTCTATTACCCTTCTAGCCCTGTCATTCAGCATTCTCTGAGTTTCTCTTTTTTTCCTCATCAGGGCGTGATCGGTATGAGCCTTTTATCTTTTATCGTATTATAACTTTGTCTAACGCTCAACTTATCTTGCCAGCTCTCTAATGCTACAATCAAGGCTTTATTCTCTTTTCATCCTGCCCAGCCTTACGTTGACTACCTTGCCCTAAAACTATTCTTTGTAGCAGCGTATGCAATTTCTTCCGTTCTTCCCTGGTCCTAATCTTTAGCCCCCTTTTAACGATATTATTTCTCCTACCCTCCTTTCCTCTCTTTTTTATTCTTAATTAAACTGCCTTCCTGTTTTCCTCTCCACCACCTCCTACTCTTCTTTTCCACGCTCTCACACCTTCTGTTTAATCATGTTCTCTACCCTTTCCCACATACTTCCCTGCTCTTCTTCCACCCTGTCACCTTTCCACATACCTCACCTAGCATCTAAGCCTCCGAGTCTTTTCACTGTCCTTTGTTTTTACGCTCTAATCTTGTCATATATCCATTTCATCATATATCCTTTTTCTTTCATTTTCGACACCACTCTTTTTTTAGACCTTTCAATTTGAGTTTCCGATCCTTTCAATCACCCAAATTTTCTATTCTTTTGCCACCTTGTTTCCACTGTTCACCTAGATCAGCCTTTGACCCATCGCGCGTTGTTGGACACCAGGTCAACCGTTAGGCTACTCGCCACATGCGCTGGCGTGTGGGAAGATTCCTTCTCGTCCACCCCACTTCCAGCGCTCTTGTTGGTACCCTTCAGCTCGCTGACACCGTGCTCTCCCTTTGATGAATGAAATTTCTCCAAAATCTACATCCAAAAGATGTCACTGTACACAATTTCCCCCTCTACGTACTCTCCCTATATTCTTTTTTACTTTACATATTATTCTTTATTCCCCCCCCCCCCCCCCCCAGCCACCAAACGTTTCTTGCAGCTTTTGCTCCTCTCCTCAAACGTACAACGAACCTCCTTACTACCCTGGCTGGCTCAATCTCTTGGATACCTATCCCCCTGCCTTTTGTGTTTTTTAATAAAGTTACAATCCTGTGATTCTTAAAAACAATGTCGGATTAGCACAAATTATTTGAGGAGTTACCACTCGTAGAACTTAACGTATCGCAAGCCGATAATGAAATGAGGTACGTTTATCGACAGGGTAAGAAACATGCAATACACCCTGCTGCAATCGGTCAGACCCCGAGCAGAGCCCATCGGTAGCAGTGGTACTGGAGTGGAAATCTACCTGGTAAACAGTGGGGAAAGCCGATAAATAATTTCGCTCAGCAATAAAGCTGGTCTTCCAGCGACAAGTCGTCTGAAGGGTCCCTTCTCTCTGGTGTACGGACAGCGGTTCCCACCAGACACTTCTTGCATTAAATGATTGCGTGAAGAAGCACCTTTGATTTTCCATTAGAGGCGAAAGATAGATGTAAATAAATTCTCTTTTTAGGATTACTTAGATTATTTAGGATCGAGGTTATGTGGACGACTCGGATCGATCGCGTATGATAGCAGATAGACAGGCCTACGTAGTGTATCGCCTGTTATGAATCTTTCTCTCTCTTAGCTCGTGTAACAGTGGCATATTCCCACGCCCTCAAATAAGCTAAGAAGGGCTATATAATGCAGCGCTTTGGCCCAGCGCGTTAGTTCTAAGTTATCCTGATTGTTCTACGGAATGAAGAATCGTCGCTTTAACTGTGTCAGTGCGACTACTTTGAAACAAATCAAATTTCGCTTTGACCCGGTTAAATTTCTGGTGATCCTGCCAGGATAGTGGCAAACGATCATAGTCTACGGAGGATCAAACTGCACTATCCCTAAACCAGACACCTGGAACAAGTCAAGAGAGTAAAAAAATTCTACAAAACAAAGGAAGAACTCTGAGGAAATATTTACGAATTTTCCTCGTGAAAAAGCAAGCATTGTACGATACTGGTAGAATAAGAGGTGTAATCAAATGTGCCTCATTCTACGGAAACCAGTATTCGAGAAAACTTGGAAAAATTACTCGGGTAAGCAATATACCGCTTTAACACCTAGGGAGCAATTCCCAGAAGAAGAAGCAAGTAGCAGCAAGCCGCCGATACGTCGTGCAGCCACGCCTGGTTCATCATCTTCAGCCTAAAGAAAACAAGAGGACAGCCACGCAGCCTCTACGAGAGCAGCCTCAGCAAGACGCCGATACATCCTAAACTACACCTGGTTCACTATTCCCTGGCCTAGAAAGAAAACAAGATGACAACCACGCAGCAGCTACAACAACAACTAAGAAATTTATAATAGTTCAATTATAAAATTGGGTAAAGCATTCGAAAGTTTCGAAACAGTGAAATTTTATAAACATGTGTACAGCGTTCGAAAGTTTTGAAAAGCGAAATTAGTAACGCGAACGCGAGACGAACGTCCGTCACTCGAAAAGAAAAAACAGATTAGATAGTAAACCTGGCTTTCCAAACATATAGGGAAAACGAGTTCAGTCAGGAACATTTCAAAAGCGACCCCCGCAAGTCAGAAACATTCAGGAATAGAAGATAATCAGGAGGATTCCATAGACCACGAGCAAATGACTCATCAGGAAATAGAGGAACAAATAAACTACAAGGATACAGCCGAATATCAGCCATGTGCGGAAAGCTCCAGTCTATCATGGGACGGGGAGCAACCGGAACTCCTTACAGATTACTCGTCAACTCAGGCTCATCTATAAACCTCACTAAAGAAAATACTGTACCTTTTGGCCTCACCCCTTTCAAGATGATATAAATTATTTTAACAAACAACATCTTTTTCACATAGTTAGCAATGATTTGTCGTTACTTGAAGCCGTTTTAATAGGGATTCCTTCCTTTATGAAATTCAAAAGGTATGCTATAACACCGAATTTTCTAATTCTTGGAAAAATCAAATTGCCTTTGCACACTGATGGAACTTATGTTCCCGGAAGGAATGTTGAGGTAAATAGCACTCAGCTAGAATCTAATCTAAACGCCGACGTCTGGATCGAGATAGACGAAAATGTACGATTTGGAATTTACCGAATTCAGGATGGAAGATTACAGATACCCTTCTTCAACTATGACAAGAAACCGATAAAAGTAACCGGGCCAAATTACGAAACCATCGATAGAATAACGAGAATTTCAGAACAAGAAATAAAAAGAGTTCAAAAAGTAATAACCAAAGAATTCTAAATTTATTAGAAAAACACGCCTTGACGATGTAGAATCCGAATTGCCAGACCCCAGTTAGAAAATAATTTTACAATATACCGATGTGTACACCCTTGACGGAGACCCCATACCCTATACAAACTTAAACGAGCACGAAATCTTGCTAAAATCAGGCAAAATCGTCAATATTAAAGCCTGTTGACAACCGGAAAGTCAACAATCTTCCGTGAAAGGAGACGTCGCCTCCTTGCTCCAGCAGGGTTGAATAAGGCCTTTAAGTTCACCTCTCAATTCACCAATATGGGTAGTACCCAGAAAAGGGGACAAATTACGGATGGTCACAGATAACAGGGGAATGAACCTGGATACTGACCAGGACGCGTATCCTCTACCCGTGATAGATGACATATCGTATCATTTGGGTAAATCAAAATTCTTTGCCGCCTTCGATCTTCCTCAGGATTTCACCCAATCCCCATTGAAGAAGAATCTGAAAAATCCACGAGTTTCTCGACAAAGGACGGACATTTTGAATTCAACAGGTTACTTTTTGGCCTCAAGGATGGGACGAAGACATTTCAGCGCATAATGGATCAAGCACTGCGAGGGCTTATCGGAAAACATTGTTTTGTATACCTAGACGATATAGTAGTCTTCGGAGAAACAATCGAAGAACACAATAAAAATTTAGTACTGCTAATCGACCGACTTAGAAAGACAGGTTTGAAATTACAGCCAGCCATATGCGAATATTTGAGACCCGAATTAGAATACCTAGGAGACTTCATTACAGCAGACGGAGTAAAACCCAACCCGGATATAGTCAGTGAAGTGAAAGAATTGAAAAGAAAGCCATCAATGTAGAACAAGTCCAATCATTCTTAGGGGTGGCAGGGTAATATCGCAAGTTTATCAACAAATTTTCACACATTACGAAAACCTCAACTGAACTCAAAAAGAAGGAACAGGAAGCTGGAATTTGAACAGCTCAAAGATGGGTTATGCAAAGCGCCAGTGCTTCGATCCCCTGATTATAATGAAGAATTTGTGCTGACTACTGACGCCTCAAACGTGGGGTTAGGAGCCGTCCTTAGTCAGGAAGGGCACCCCTTTTGTTACATATCTAGGACCCTTAACGGAGCTGAACAAAACTTTTCTGCTTTAGAAGAGAAATTACTAGCTGTAGTATAGGCAACGTTACGCTTGAGACAGTATCTCTTGGGAAGAACATTTCAAATACAGACCGATCACCAAGCCCTGAAGTGGCTCCACAATGTCAAGAACCCTTCCTCCAGGTTGTTACGCTGGAGACTAAGGTTGTAGGAGTACTCGTACAAGCCAATCGAGCACATTGAAGGAAAAAAAAACAAATTTGCCGACTGCCCTTCTAGACTGTTTCCGATAAGGAAGGATCCATTACAAGAGGGCATGACAAGTGCAGCAAATAAAAGAAAAACAGATCCCGAGAATAATCAGCGAAGAGGTGCGAACAGGAAACAATAAGGAAACACAGCGTGGATGAACGTCCCCGATCCCAGCAAGAGAAAACCTCTCCGAATACGATAAAGACTTATACCGACAGTTTCAGACATCGCTGAAAGATAGAGGAATTGATAATATCGTGAAGAAGCCAAATGCGGGAGGAAAACTGTGGAGAAAAATCCAGAAACGACCGTCTAATGATGAAAATTTAGAAATCTTGCCAGTCTACGACGAAAGGACATGGCTTACAAAAATCTACGAGGTAGCACTGGAATTTAGGAATTGTAAATTAACTATAGCTAGGTTACACTCCATGGATACCACCACCACACCTTGAGAAAAAATTAAACATTGAATAACTCCTCCACTTCCTTAGTCGTTTGTATGAAAATTATTTGAAAATTTACTACACTGAAAAAATGTTGGGTGTGCAGCTTTCTTTCTTATGGGAACGCAGCGCTACAATTGTCCCGTAGGTCCAGTTATGGATTCAAGTTGCAGTTAAGTTTTGTGGCCGTGTAAACAATCCAATTAACCAGAAACCAAAAGTAGTCAATACATGAACACAAATGTGATAAAATTAAATTCTTTAACGGCATTATATTGTCATGAAAAATGTTACATTTTTACAACCTTAAATATTTTACACTACTCTGACGGTTGTCGATGGTTGTCCTCAATGAGACTTCCTTTGATTTTAGATAAAAAAAGATTGACTCCTTAACCATGAAAGATTCAAATTGTTCACGAAATGAATACAAAATTTCTACCTCATAGGTTATGTGCACAAGTTTATGCAAAGACTTGTCATGACACCGCGGGAAACTGTACAAGCGTGGAGATGCCGTTCTCCCGTCTAAAGAGAGCGTTGCTGTGCCAACCCTGTTAGGGTTACAGCTGTTCCAATGTGGACAAACAGCGTGCCCAACAAGAGAGAGGATCGACACCAAGCTGCGGGCGAGCAGCGTTCTATGCATGTCAGGTTGCAGCTCTATCACGTAAGCAAGCTGCTGACTCAACATTTTTTCAGTGTAATGCTTCTCACCATTGAGCGAGCTGAGACAACAAAGGAAATTCGAAATACTGAGAGAAGCACACGGCTTAATCTCCAAGCAGCACTTTGGCAAAAATAAAACTATAGGTATAGCTAAACTGTTTGGAGAAAGAAGAAACATGGAGAACGACATCTGCAGTTACGTGAAGGAATGTCCCACATGTCAACTTCAAAAGACAACACGAATTGAGAGGCAGGCTGAAGCTATTTTACCGGATACACCCGTCAAACATTACGATCAAGTAGCAATGGATATCTTCGGGCCTCTGCCGCCCCTATCACCCTTAGAGCAACGGTAGCCTAGAAAGAGCTTATTCTGTCCTGAAAAATCTGTTGAGAACTTGCATGCAAGATACGCGAACAGAATGGGACCAGGTACCATAATCCCTCTTGCTCAAACCACCACTAAGCAGGATGGAATTGGAATTAGTCCATTTCAAGACACTTTTGGCAGAACCGAAGCTTATCTTCCTTCAACTTTGGCGACTACACCCAACCTCAAATATCAAGGATTGCTTGAAATGTGGAAAGAGAGGGACGAGTAGTACTTACAAAAAGCAAAAGAAAGATTACGCCTTCAGAGGGAAAAATACAAGAGGTACCAAGACTCTAAGATAGTCTTACGTAAATCTATTCACGCACCAGGAGACCTGATAAAATTTAATAATCCTAATACGACGAGTAAACTCTAGGCCAGTTGGAAAGTACCCCCTACGATAATAGAGATGCTCGACAATAATAATTACATTATTTTGTTTAACAACGAGAGGACGAGAATCCACGCTAACCAGGTCATGCCTTATTTTTTATAGAATGAAGATCTTGGCACTGTTGACAATCCTTACATAAATCTGAACAACAAAAGGAAACTACACTTCAACACCGAGAACCGGGAATGTATTTATCGAAGAAATAGCAAAAACCAACTTTTACCATGAAACTTGGAAGCTCATGATTAACATTAACGACACCAGCATACAACAAAGGTTAGACGTAGTCCGAGATGTAATGAGACTCATTATTCGAGCATGTTATTCCCAGTGCTCAGAAGAAAAAGAGGTCAGAGTGATATGCGAAAGGTGCGAGAGGGCTGGAAACAGATTCCAGTTACTTAATCGGGCGATGGGTAATAAACGTCTCAAAACAGGATCAATTAGTGCAATTGGGGATATAGCTAAAATTTTGTTTGAAACTTCAAGCAACAATGATCTCGAAAATATCAACAAAGATTTTGACCAACTATATACTGATAATAAAAACATACGCCAAGGTTCTACAAAATCTTACCAAAATATTGAAGGTGCTGTTAGACTCCCCCTCAATTGATTACAAAGAATAAGAAACAGAACTGAAACAGGTAAATCAGCAACACAGAACAAATTCGCAGAAATCTTTACAACAATGCGAGAAGCCTATTCGTTACTACAAAAATAGTCACTTGCGAAATTCTGATAGAAGAATTAGCTGAGGATATTAAAACAATGTCAACAGCAATTAACGATGGCAAACATGGAATTGTACACCCACAGATATTAACACCACAAATGCTAATGGCCAATACTCGAGAATTCGAGACAATACACAGGACTAGATATCATTTCGACACCGACACAGAAAGTTATCAACATAATATTAACATCAGTGGAATCAGTGAAGCTATCGTCAAAAAATCTCTTATATATGTCATTAAAATACCTATATTAGAAAAAGAAGAGTACACCATTACCATGTAGACTCGCAGGATACAGGGCTCGAAAGTTGAGGAAATTGGGTTTTGTGGAGTCTAGGGTTATTACATAGCAGGTTACTAGGCTCAAGGGTTGAGAAAATCGGGTTGTGTTTGTCTGGAGTTATAAACTCGCAGGAAACAGGGCTCGAGGGCTGAGGGAATTGGGTTTTGAGGGGTCAAGGGTTATTGCATAGTAGGTTACTGGGCTCGAGGGTTAAGGAAATCGGGTTGTGTGTGTCTGGGGTCATAAACTCGCAGAAAACAGGGCTCGAGGGTTAAGGGAATTGGGTTTTGTGGGGTCTGTGGTTATTGTGTAGCAAGTAACTGGGCTCGAGGGTTGAGGAAAATGGGTTTTGGGGGCTCTGGGGTTATTGCATCATAGCATGTTACTGGGCTCGAGGGTTAAGAAAAGTGAGTTGTGTGTGTCTGGGGTTATAAATTTGCAGGATACATGGCTCGAGGGTTGCGGAAATTGGATTTTGAAGGGGTCTGGGGTTATTGCATAGTACGTTACTGGGCTCGAGGGTTGAGAAAATCGGGTTGTGTGTGTCTAGGGTTATAAACTTGCAGAATACATGGCTCGAGGATTGAGGCAATTGGGTTTTAAGGGGTCTGGGGTTATTGCACAGTAGGTTACTGGGCTCGAGGGTTAAGGAAATCGGGTTGTGTGTGTCTGGGGTCATAAACTCGCAGAAAACAGGGCT
>WSXT02124064.1:0-10873 GCA_011762715.2 Neuroterus valhalla | reverse complement strand
ATAATATCTTTGGTAGCACACCTAAAACGAGTGGAGTATACATCACACATGTACAAAATTGAATAACTACATTACATCAAATTGTTCATATTGTATCACATTGACTAGAGAATTTTTCATGTCTACATATTACACTTGAAACTGACAAACTTTAATAATTTAACTTCTTTGAAATATTGATCTCCAATTTCGATCGACTTTATACTTCCAACTTCAATATTTCTTTTACTGGCGTGCATGTGTGCATAGAGTGAGGCGATGGCTGTTTTCTTCCAATCGATGAATAAAATAACAACCAAATTAATGCTTTTCTTTCAACGCGAAAGGAGCAAAGCTTCTTTCAGGGGTCCCGCGATCGCTCTACTTTTTTTCATTTATTTGTTCAATTTTCTGGTTATAGCGTTCTGTCGTATTTTCCTGAGGATAGTATCCAGGCGGTTTTGTGTATCCAATTTCGAATTTTTTGGTAAGTTCTCCCAATGCTTTGTCTACGAGTTCAACGCCATTATCGTTATAAAGAATCCCAGGTGTTTCCGAAGGCGAGATGACACGTTTGTGAAATTTCGACTCTATATTCAACCCGTTAGCTTTTTAAATTTCGACATGTCTGTCAGTTTTTTACGTAATTGATCACAACTGAATAAACTTCTTGCCAGAAGTGATGTTTGGATATGCTCGCGTAAGTTTTCTCTGAGCCTCAATTTCCTGCCTGAATTTCGTCTTGATTTTACCATAGCTCTAAGCATAGTTTCAGAACGTCTATGGTTTGAGTAAGTACAGCTCCTAAGCTTGTATAACTCGCGACAGTTTTAAAGTGAAAGGGTTGTGTATAGGCTGATCATGTCAAATAAAAAATAGACGGTTTCCGCGTATCAATGTTGGAGTTATAAAAAGTCGTAACATTCACAAAATATTTGATATTTTTAAGGACTGCAGGCTCAAAAATGGTTATTTTAAAACACATGCATGATTCCAGGCCTTTTCGACGCCTATGAAGCGGGGCTAAAGCTCTACTTTTTACTCCCCGGCAAGTAAAAACTGACGTCAGAGATGAATAATGAAAATTAAACATCTATAAGCTTCCATCTGACAAAAATCATCCCAGTCACCGTTGAAACTTTGAGGAAATTTTGGTTGCAAATAATAGAATTTCACGGTAATTTATGGGAAGTTATTCTGGCCAGCGGTAGTTGTCCGAAGGTTAGAGAAACCTGCGCTAACGACCACGCTAAGATCAACACAAAAATGTTCAGAATTACCGAAACGCGTTTTTTATTTGCTTATATAAATCAGACGCAGCCTTTGCCACGACCAAACATTTAACGAGCTTATTGCAAGGGTTCAAATTATCTATCCGTGCATTCATACCTCGTCCTAATCAGCCCGATGATGCTTAATTAGATATGTCGGACTGGAATTGAGAGTTTTCAGAATGTTCCCGCATGGTGAGTCCAATCCGTCCCTTTCGCACCTGTGCTCGCTCGCTATGGCGAGACAAGGATAGCACGTCAATTCAGCTGACGGATCATCACAGGGGGGCCCGTAAGATTCTTTTTCAAAAAGCGGGGTGATCCTTGGCCGTTCGAAAATGAGGGTCCGAATTTTCAATTCTTAAAAGCACACTTCGAAATCAAATCTTTTTCTTACCGGAAAATATATTTTGTATCTTGAACTGTTCCCGAAATTGATATGAAACTACTTTTTCCTAAAATCAAAAATTGATCTCCTTCTTCACTTTGACTCACGACAACTTAACCAATTTTCAGAATTTACCAATAAATCAAAAAAGAAAATACGTGTTTAAGTATTTGAGAAGTAACTTTTTCATCAGCTGTGATTCCTTATACATTTTCCCGGAGCAGATGATAAAAACTAGTCAAGTGATCAAGTAATCTCAGAGTATTATCGAATTTAAGAGAATGTATTAAATTTGTGGGTTTTTTTGAAAACTTATGACATTTATAGAAATTTATTTAATTTGTGGTTTTTCATGAGATTTGTGATGATTTATACAATTTGTGGTGATTCATAAAATTTATGGTTATTCATGAAATTAGAATAAATCTATCCTGCGATGATTTATCCTCATAATATAAAATTGGCACGCTGCGTGGGAACATTTAAATCGCGTGCTTCGCTCGTAAGTTTGAGCACGCCTACGACCCGCGACTGTTATTTCTATTTTCACGGTTGAAACAAAAACTTTGCGTCCAATGGGAAAAATAATAACACATTTGAAGATATTTTTCTGGTAAACAACTTGTGTGCATTTTTTTCCAGAGCTTGTGTAGATTGTCCAAATATTCCATTTTTTCATTTTAAATATGGTTTAAAATGGGTAATGATTTTATGGTTTATAATTGAAGCAAGAACTACTTGTCCCGTCAAGAAGCAGATTTTGCCAAATTTGTAGATCTTTATCGTTTGCACAATTTCTGTTCATCTCTGTTTTCCCGTATCTTGTACAGTTTCACCAAAAAATAAAACTTTTTAGTTTTCATTATTTTTTGTTCGACGAAAATTGGAATTTTTGATGTTCTGAGGAAATTCAGAAAGTTGTAGAGATCATCTTGTAGGCTTCCGATAAAGAAACATTTTTTGTTCATTTAACTTTTTTTCATATCTTACGTTGCCTGTGTAGAAATTCTCAGTTCTGTGTAAATTTTGGAATTTTTAAAATGCTATTACTCTGACCATCACTCTATCTAAAAAAAATTGTTATCCAGAATAGCTGGCTAACGAACTTGACCTTCAGTTTCTGACACTAAAAGTGTGTACCAAAGGTCAATCAAATAGATTAGTTTTTTCTAAGTTATCGAGCTGATAGACATGCCTGCATTCATGCATGCAGGCATACATACATACAGATAGACACATTCGTAAAAATCTGTTCTTCGGTTTCAGGGTGTCTCAAAACGTGAACAAATGACAAGAACCGTGATTAGTATGGGGAGGGGGGTCAAGTTTTACACAAATCTGATACCTCCTCCGATGATAATGTAAAAATGCATAAAAGACGTCATATCCCCATTTTTCAAAATGATAAATAATCAACAAATCGATATTGTAAAACTAAGAGTGATACCACTGGCCAAGGTTATTCATTCATCGAGCAGGCATGATATTTTGTAAGTGTTCAAAAAAATATCCAGATCCCTCAAAAAAACTTTCCAAAAGGAAATTCGGGAAGGTGAGAGAAATTTTGTACTAATGTATTCAAAGAAAGATCCAGATCCGTCGCGTACACTCAGTTGAGAATTATCCTGAAAGGTATGTCGAAAGATATTAATATTTTCATAAATCATTAAAAAGGAGACAAAATTGGATAAATAATAGTTGAACTATTTTTCTTCATGAACTGGATTGAATTCAATGCCGTTGATCTTTGACGCTGAAAATTATTTGCATACTTTGTTAGAAAGAATACAACACATACAGAAGAAGAAGAAGAAGAAGAATACATGTATTCTTCTTGTTAGAAGAATACATCTTTCTTCTCTGGTTATAATTGACACAGGCGTATCAAGTCTCTCATCTGTCCGGTTTTCATAAAAGGTACCAATTTAACGATAAATCATTAATAAAAATAAAATATAGGCAAATGGAATAATAGGAAAGGGATGGAGCTTCATAACTGAAAAAATATGTACTGATCGTGAGATGGTAAAAGAATAAAAAAAATTATTAAAAGTTATAAAACCGGGCAGATGAGAGACTTGATATACCTGTGTCAATTGTAACTAAGGAAGAAAGATAAAAGTTGTATTCTTTTTAACAAAGTATGCGTATAATTTTCAGCCCAAAGATGATTTATGATTAAATATTAATATCTTTCGACATACCTTAAGGATAATTCTTAAATGAGTGTAAGCGACGGATCTGGATCTTTTTTTGAATACATTAGTACTGAATTCCTCTCGCCTTCTGTAAGCTATACAAGCAGGCCCCTGCATATTCGACTTTCATAGCTACAGGGAAGTTGAAAGGTCCCAGCATCAAGTGCTGGAACATCGCGCAGTCGCGCCTTCTCCCACGCAATCCAATGATGTAAGTGGGGAGATGAAACTGCAAGGGAGTCAACGGAGCTCGATGTTGGACCGAACAGGATCGTTAGGAAGCTCGCAAGCGAGCAAGCAGCATCGGGAGTGTTCTTGAGGCAGGCCAAGGAGTTGTACTCCCGCAACCGAGTCTCAATCACTCTAGTCTACAACCAGGCGAACAGGCTATTGGGTCTACCCTTGATACCGAGTACGACGTTGTAAACGCTAAAGGCTCTTGTTCACTTTAGAGAGATAGAGACAAAAAGAGAGAGATGGAAAATTACGAGAGTGTATTATCTGCCTGGAAATTTTTCGTATAAAATAAGGTACGTCAAAATCGAAAGTGACTCACATTATCCATCTTGACTACTTTTGGTTAATTCAGCGGAGGTGAATAGATTTTGAGAGTCTATTCTCAAAATCGGGTACATAACCTAATTAACGATTCAGAAAAAGATCCAGAGTAAATGAATAGGGTCTATGTATTCATTCAAATAAAGGTTAAGATAACAGGGACCTGAGGAGTTGAAAGAGAGATAAAGATACTTGAAGAATATGAGCGCACATCAAGACGCTTTAGACAGACTTTTTGGAAAGGAAGAATTTAGGAAAACTTATCTCCCATTACCGACTAGTAGAAAAAATGTACCACAGGGAATGAAAGAGTTAGATGGATTTTTAAGAAAGAGAAGAAAAGAAATTAATGTAAGAATAATAGAAATTATAAGAAAGAATAAAGATTAGCAAATTAAAATAAGGAAATTTTGTTTTCAACAAACAGTCAGGAATATGGGTAGACCAAGAGAAGAAACAAGGTCAACAACGGTAGCACGTGAAGATATAGAAGACAAAAACATGCACGAACAATAGGATTTGGATCAAACGATGATAGAAGTACAAGTGCACGAGGAAGAAAGAAATAGAACACAACAAACAGAAAAAGTAGATACTGCAATCACATCGCAAGCAATTGCGGGAATGTTGCAAAAGTTGGAGCAAAGAATCAATAAGAAAATACAACTAGAAGGTGATAGGAGAGACCAACAGGAGCAAGAGAAAGAAAAGCAGCAAAGAGAGAGGATGACCCGGGTGGAGGGAGAAGTAGGCCGTATCTCACAAAGAACCGAAAATGCGAAATTAGCATGGGAACCAAGAGAGACAAGACCAAATGTTGAAACTGGCCGAAGGAGAGCAACGAGCAGTCCCAGGAGTTTTGACAGAGAGGAAATGATCAGAAGACCAAACATACAGTACATCCTGCCAGAATTTAGAGAAGAAAAAAAATCCGATCTCTCACATTAACCAAATGAGACAGTACTGTTAGGCAGTGCAACCATATGAGAACGAGACACATTATTTAATCGAAAGGTATTTATCCGGACCTGCGATCAACTGGTGGCAAATCATAAAGGCAGAAGTAAACAATTTTCCATCCTTCGAAAGGAAGTTTTTGCAGAGATATTGGGGAGAACAAGTACAGCATGTTATACGAAGGAAGTTGGAATTTGGAAGTTTCAACATAGGGAAAGATCCTTTACGTACAGAGTACGCGATAAGTATGTATGTAGAAGCAAAAGAATTGAATCCACCTCTATCAGAAAGAGAAACGATACAAAAATTAGCGAGACATTTCAATGAGGATATTAAATACTCTATAATCGGACGCGGAATCACACAAAAAGAGCAACTTATTGACCTACTTGAAGAATTCGACAAAGTTGGTCATGTCAACGCGTCGAGGCAAGATAATCGGGAATGGAGTGAGAAAAAGAATGAAGAAAATATTGGAAACCGAAATGAAACCCTAAATCAAGCACAACAAAACTGGAGAACACCGTGGAATGTGGGGCAAACACAAAGAGGGGGAGCAGCTTATGGCGCTGCATCAGGAGCCAACCAACCTAGCAATCCTGGATATAACAGAACTAACCAAACATCAGGGCAGTCATGGGCACCCTAGACAGGGGGCAACCACGACAGAATGACAATGAACAATGGAGAAAGAACCAACCTTCTACGTATCGATTAAGGAATCTTAACATTGATCCGGGAGAAGATACGAGCACTCCAGATGAAGAAGGGTCGCAAGGAATAAATGCGCCAGGAAACGGAGGGGAGTCGCGTTCATAGAAACAAAATCGGATAAGAACGCGGCATTAGACATCGTTTACTGTGTAAATAGCCTATATGATCCAAGAGAGGACTTGATGGAAGAAAACGAGGCAGGGAAGCAAAGAATTATGTCAAATTATGAACATGTCCTGAAAGTGAAGAAAGATACACTATTCTTCGCCCCAAAGTTATCCAATCCCCATGGCGTACCGTGAAAAAGTAGACGAAGAGATAAAAAAAATGCTAGAAGCCGGGGTAATCCAAAGGTCAAGCAGCGCGTATATCAATCCTCTGGTTACGGTTCTCAAAAAAGATGGGAGTATACGACTATGCTTTGATGCTAGGAAATTGAATGAAATGCTTGAAGAAGACTGGGAGTGTCCTGAGTCAGCAGAGGTACTGTTCCAAAAATGCAGAGGGACTCGAGTCATGTCAAGTCTCCACATGACGAGTAGTTTCTGGCAGATGCCTTTGCACCTAGAATCTAAGGAATATACTACCTTTCAACATAGAGGGAAGAATTATGAGTTCAATGTGGTACCGTTTGGTATGAAGACAAGTACAGCGGCCTTGGTAAGAGGACTTGACCACACTTTACAAGGGATCGGCGAGCATGTGATCACCTTTGTTGATGACACTCTAATTACATCCGACTCCATCGGGCAACATCTGCAACATCTAGAAGAGTTACTTGAGAGACTTGAAAAATGCGGGATTACTTCAAATCTGGAAAAATCACACTTTCTAAAGATGAAACTAAATTTCTGGGGTTCAAATTGACAACTGATGGAATAAGACCTGATCCAGAAAAATTACAGGCAATCAGAGAGTTTCCTGCTCCAAGAAATCTAAAGCAATCAAGAGGTTTCTTGGGTTTGATAAATTTTTACTCAAAATTTAGCAAACAGCATGCCGAGAAAACGGTGCCTCTGCTCAAGCTTATCAAGAAAGGAGCTCATTGGAAGTGGGACGAGGAAATGCAAAGTAATTTCGAACAGGTGAAAGAACTCTTTTCTGGATCTGTGATACTATACTTTCCTGATCCGAAAAAAGAATATTACCTGGAAACAGATGCCAGTTGTTACGCTCTTGAAGCGGTCCTCTACCAGAAAGGAGCAAGGGAAGAGAGAGAAGTCATCACATCAGCTAGTAGGACATTAAAAGGGGCTGAACTCAAATTTGAGTTATACCTTCCCAGATTTCCTTTCCGAAAGTTTTTTTGGGTCATACATAACTTAAAAAATAACCGTATATAACCGAAAATTCCCGGAAATAAATGGAGATTTATGAACATTTTCAAATTGAATTTTGGGTTACTTATATTAGGTGACCATAAATTACCTGTGAAATTACTATAAATTACTGAAAGTTTTCATAAATTTCCCGAAATCTATGAAAATTTGAATTTCGGGTGATCTATGGTAAGTCATCATATTTTCCTGTAGTCTTACCATAAATGACCGGAAATTTCGATGATTTTCCGGAAATTTATAGAAATTTGTGAATTTTATTTGGGGTAATCTATCTCGACTTACCATAAATTGACCGTAAGAATACTTTAAATTGGACTTCTGTTTCCCACGTAATTCGTCATAGACACAGAAAAGTTTGGTGAGAATTTGAAAAGTGTGTTGAGGGGGTTCGCAAGTGAATGGGTGAATGGTGTGAGAAAGGACAAAGTTAAGGTGTGGATTTTTTGGAAGATTGAGAAGGATTTGTGCGTGACTGAATATTGCAATTAGTTTGGTGTGACGTCACGTCGGGAGGCTAGCCCTTCGGCGAGTATAGCCGGTATAGTAGAAACACAGCAAGTACGGGTTTCGGGCTCTAGAGACAGTGAGTGTTTTACAAGTGATTGATGGGTGACGTGGGAAGTAAAAACAAGAAAGAAAGGGACTCAGAAGGTGAGGTTTTTGAAATTACGGGTTTTGGGCTCTAGAGACAGTGAGTATTTTAAAAGTGATTGATGGATGACGTGGGAAGTGAAAACAAGAAAGAAAGGGACTCAGAAGGTGAGGTTTTTAAAACACCGGAAGGGGAGGAAAAAGAAAGGATGGGTAAATGGGTAAATATCATAAAACTTTGGGAAGGGAGAAATTGAGAGCGAAAAGTTTGGGAACCCTCGTAAGCTTAATTAAACGGGAAAGGGAGGAAAGGAGCAATGAGGAAACAGAAGAAGTGGGGAAAAATCCAAAAACCCCGAAAATGATGAGAACACCACCGGAGAAACGAAATACTAGTAGTGATAGAATGGAAGATAACAGAGATGAGGCTGGAGGGGGGGGAGGGGCGTCGAAAGATAAGAATTTAAAAGAGATTCGCAAGATGATGATAGAGGTAATGGAAATGCAGGAAAAGAGGCAGGAGAAATTCGGGGAAGAAATAAAATAAGAAATAAGACGGGAAATGGCGGAGCTTTGAAGAGAAATGGGGAAATGGGAGAAAGTTTTGGAAAACTTGGAGGAAAGGATGCAGAGACTAGAGCAACAACTGGAGAAGCAGGAGGAGCCGAAAAAAAGAGTGGAAGAGTTAGAAGAGAGAATGGAAAGAATGCAGAATACAATCCAGAAAGTTGAAGCAGGGAAGATGCAGGAGAAGGATGAGAATAAGGAAAGGTTGAGAATAATAGAAAGGAGAATGAAAAAGAGTACGGGGGAAGAAAGAAGGAACAATATAGTGAATAAGGGTATAAGATTGAATGGGAGAGATTTGCAGGAAGGTGCACAAGATGTGCTCGACAGAATAAATGCGAAGGTGCTGGTAGGAGAGGTAAGGAGTATAGGAAGGGATGATGGAAGGCGGGACAAAATGGCGCTGGTAAAATTGAAGGATAGGAAAGATAAGAGGGAGGTAATGTTGAAGAAAAGGCAGTTATATGGCAGTGAACAGAGAATAGAAGATGATTGGACACGGGAACAAAGGAATATTTAGTACAAGTTAAGAAAAATAGCGTAGGAGGAGAAAAAGAAAGGAAAAGAAGCGTGGGTTAGGTATGGGAAAATAAAATACAAGATATGTGGTGGGGTTGAAATGAAGAGATGGGGAGGTTGGTAAAAAATGCGAGGTCAGGGGACTGGAAGAGAAGGAAGGGGAGAGGGAGGAATAAGAAATAGTGGAGAGCAAAAAGAAAAAGAGAAAGAAGGAAGGGGTGTATGCAAAATACGTTACTGGAATGTAGCAGGATTGCCATGAAAAGATGGAGAATTCAAGAGAAATTTTGAACAGTAGGAGGTGGTAGTGATAATGGAAACCCTGATAGATGAGAAAGGATGGGAAAGAGTAAGGGGAAGGTTTCCGAAAGGTTAGAGTTGACGGGTTCAAATTGCAAAGAGGAGAAATAGGAATGTCAGAGCGATGGGAAGAATGGTGATGGGAATAAGGAAGGAATATCTAGCAGAGAAGAGTGGTGAAGGAAGAAATTGAAGGAATATTGGTAGAAGAGATAAAGATTGATTGAGAGAGATGGAAGATAGTGGGAATGTATGTGAATGAAGATATGCAAGAGAAATCTATGGAGAAGAAACAACTGATGCAAGAAAATGAAGAAGGAGTTTGAATTGTAATATGAGGAGATTTAAATGAAAGAACAAGAGATAGAGGAGGAAGAAAATGGGGAGCAGAGCGAAGAAGAAAATCTAAAGACACGATACTTAATGGGGAAGGGAATAAATTGTTAAAGTGCTCAGAAGAAATAGGATGGTTAATCATAAACGGAAATATTGAGGGGGGTGAGAAGGTGAATATATACGTTTGGGAGGCGGAAAGGGAACGGTCATTGACTATGTGATAGACGACGAGGTAACGGAGAAGGTTAAGAAACTAGAGGTAGGAGAATATATAAATTCTGATAACTTCCCATTGAAAATGTCGATGGATGGTTATAAGAGAGCTAAGGATATGGTAAAAAAGGGAGTAAAGGTAAAAAGAAGAGGAAGAGTGGATTGGTCAATAGAAGCGAGTTTCTTGCGGATAGAAATATAGGAGAGGGAATTGGAGTATGCTTTGAAGGATAATAAGAAAGGGATAAGGAAAATCAATTAATAGCAAGATGGGGAGGGAGTAAGGAGTCAAAATACAATAAATGGTATAAGGTAATAAAAAAGAAAGGACTACCAAAGTATTCGGAAAAAGGGTAGGGAGAGAAGAGATGGACAAGAATAGCAAGATTTAGATTCGGGAAAGAGGTCAGTAAAGCAAGGTATTGGGAAGAAAATGATAAAAGAAAGTGCAGAATATGTGAATGGGAAGAAAGAATTTGGGAACATGTATGAGGAGGATGAAGGAGAGGAATGGCAGATAAAGGAAGCTGTCAAGAGAACGTGGTAATCATTCTGGAGGAGGGAGGACAAGGCGAGGAGTGAATGAGGGAGTTGAGGGAGCTAGAAGAGCGAATGAGATGGAATGAAAGAGTGATTGTGTAAAGGAAAAGGCTGAGTTTGAAGAGAAGTAAAAGGAAAAGGAAACGGAAGTCACAAAGAAATAAGGTAGATAAAATTGCACAGTAGATTTAAATAGAATGAGGTAAGGCTGCGCTCTTCTGTTCTCGCTCGTACGCTGAAATCGATAATCGGTGCCTTTCGTCGAACACCAATATTGGCTGGAATCATGACTGTATTTTGAAAAATGTCTGAAATCATGCATTATAAAAAATATTGTATGCGCCAATGGGGGGGGGGGGGGTCTTTTTCGACTTGTTCTAAAGACACACACTCGTCGGAAAA
>WSXT02124053.1:0-10873 GCA_011762715.2 Neuroterus valhalla | reverse complement strand
GCATGTATCATCTTGTTCCTTAGAGGGCTGCCTAGCCCTAGGAACTTTTTCTTAATAAATACAAATACAAATACAAATATTTTCTGGGAAAATAATATTTTTGCACCACTACTTGGATTGCAACATGGATATGCACGTCAACTTTGCCACGTGGCTGACAGCATATGCTGGGAAAAGTTTTAAGTCACATCTCTTTCCTTTTTATATCACAGCTTTTCTCTTCAATTTGTGAATGACATACAATTCGATAATCATATGTGAATATGTAAGTGCCATAAAACAACGCTATTCAAATACGACTTGTCCTCGAGCATATGCTGTAGAATAGTAATAACACGTGTCATCATTGCATGTCTCTCACTGCCACATTATTATATATTGTAAAGGATATGCTCAACTCATTTATTTAAAATATTTTATGAAAGAAATCGTTCTCCTTTTTATGAAAAAATCATGTTTTTGTGACATTACCTGGATTGCAACGTTGATGTCCAAGTCGACTTTGCCACGTAGCTGATAGCATATGTTGGCAAATGTTTTACGTCACATCTTCTTCCTTCTTATATCCCAGCATTTCTTTTTATTCGAACGAGACCGTTCCTTGATCATATGCTGTAGAATCGTTATAACACGTGTCATCATTGCATCTCTCACTGCTACATTGTTTTATATATGAATGGAATATTCCAAATGTATTTCTTTCGAATATTTTATAAAGAAAAATCGTTCCCTTTTTTTTTGAGACAATCATTTTTTTTGCACCACTATCTGGCTTGCAACGTGCATGTTCACGTCGACTTTTCCATGCGGGATGTTAGCATACGTAAGAATAAAATTCAACTTAACATATTCTCTTTCTTCCATTTTTCTGAATTTTTGTACTTAACCTTAGAAGGATATGCTATGATACGAAATCAATTATTTTAATATATCCTAGAGCCTTATATTTGGATATCAATAATGATTTTTAGAACTGATTTTCTGTTAAACATATGCTTCGCAACGGTTATATTATATGTTATCGTCATATTTATTACATCAAGCTTCGTGAATATGTATTCCAACTCATTCTTTGTTTTAAAATCAAATGAAATGTATTACTATTATCAATTTTGACTTTTTGAATGTAATCTTTGAATCTACGTAAATCAGTCACTATTCGGCATAAGGGTTTCCTAAAATTAGTTCACTAATAGAATAGTTTTCTAACCTAAATTGAGGTCAATGACGCAAAAGCTGTTTGAAAGATGGTATATGTATGAATATATTTTTTGATGGGCTCTTTGATGTATTCAGTTATGGGACGTTTGATTCACCACCGGAATTGGGTCATTTATATCTTCATGAATCAAAACTGATGGTAAGAGAAGTGTGATAAGATGCAAGTCTTATACGTTTGTAGAGATCCACTTGGATTTCCAAGTGGGTTTTTTCTTATAGTATCACAACCTATGTTTCAAGAATTTCGCCTTCCCTTTTTTTCTCTCACATGTTGAAGTATCCTTAAGTTTGAATTCATCAGTACCAAAATAAAAATTTTGGAAAATACACAAAGAACTGTCTAACTTTGAAGTGTTACATATTTTTTGATGAGAACAAACTAAAGAGGAACCATTTCCATACAATATTTCTTCAAAGGAAAAGCGCTTCTGAAATAACGTCAATTTGAACTAGAGAATGTTTGCATAACTTTTCTTATTCCTGATAAATAAAAATAAATGGGAATGATCTTCCAAGCTATCCCTAAGATCCATCATATTGCACGCATTAAAACGATACCCCAAATTCGATATTTACGTGCTTTTTCTCGCTAACCCTTTATATATTACAACATTTGGACGTCCCTATCTACAACCGATAACTTTAAGCTTCTTCGAAAAGAAATCGTTACTAAAAAATATCTTTATTTCTATTTACACAGAATCAGCGACGATTTCAGTAAATGGTGTGAGTACTTTGGTGCCCCAAGGAGGAAAGCTTATTAGATGGGGCAATGCAGTCTACATTCCTACATGTAAATATACAACTTAAATTATTCGAAAACAATCGCAAAAATCGTAGTTTCTCGTTATCTGAAAATTCAGGACACTCAGCAACACATTTCATTAGTCTCTCGAAAACACTGCGCTCTCTAAATTTCGTTTTCCAGATATATAATTTCCTCACTTCTTTGGTGTCGGTTGCAAATTTACCGGAATAATAATGAATGATAGAATATACATGTGTTAGATATTACTCCTAGACGAATTACGGGAACATGTACAATGTAAATGGTATCTACCATAAACTGGATAAATGGGAAAAATCCACCTGTCAGGATAAATATTCTGTAGTCCTCACTTTTTGCCAACCAACTTGCTTTTCTTCAATTAGAAACGTAAAGAATTGGTCTTTTCCCACCAAATGAAAATTTTATCTGCTGACAGATTGTCATGCTTCCGAGGAATAGAACTTGTTTGAATATCATTACATTAGTTTATATGAGGAGCAGCATGCTACTAACTTAAAACCTCATGAATAAATGGAAATGTTCATGCCTTTTCCTAGCCTGAGAAAACTAGATTATCGGTGGCTTTTTTCTTATGATGGTCACATCCAACGACTGCCATAGGTAAATTTCAAATGGAACACAGTTTTGAGCTTGAGCAATTTTCATGATATATCAAAAGGTGATCCTGATATAAATTGGAGAATGATTCGAATCACTGCGATTGGTTATTGTTGCCAGAGGAATTAGAAGAGTGTCTTCTACGTGAGAGAACAACATATTGAAAAGTACATGAAATATTTTATGAATAACTCAAGTATAGCATAGCAGCTATTTCAAGAACAACCCTACATGCCATTTCTCTGCTGGCCATTGACGTCTTCTAATTGAGGCAGCTGTGAACATTTGGTTGTTCCTTCCAGGTTAATATTTGAGATTGCTTTCTGCAATGCTGGTTATCTTGCAGTTTTTGGAAGATGATCAGTCCAAAGATTATCTTCCTCAAGAGCGTAGAGGTAGCACTGTGACTTGCTTTCTAAAACCTCAGCCAAATGACCCTCTTTGCCACATCTCTAGGGCCGAACCTAAATAAAGGGCACACATAGGTAACTGCTAAGAGCCGCAAGTTTTGGAAGGGAGTGAGGAGACGTCAAAATCTGAATCGATTTGCTACTCTCCCTTCCCTTATATCAACTGTGCAGAGGGGCCACAAGAGGTTAATATTGTCCTGCACATCTGCGGCAGCTCCTATTCCTGCAGAAAGTCTTGAACACCACCGCCAGGTGTTCATATCTGTGACAGTGGTAGCATTTTATAACCTCGCTTTATCCTCCTACATTGCTGAGCATTTACCTTATCCTAAGATATCTTACTCGCGCAAGTCTAGCAGCCAAATTCTCGCGCCACTCCACGCAGGCCTTGAGGTTTGTCTTAAAGGCTTGAACCATCATGTTAGCCTCTATTGCTCCTCCAATGCTTCCCCCAAAGTGTCTTCTCACAGTGTTTTTACCCTTCTATCCTATGTCCTCGTGTCAAGGTCAAGTATCTATGACCTCAATACAAGGAACAATGTCACGCGCAAGTCTCATCCTAATCTGACTGCTTTTCTGATGGCAGAAGTCAGTTAATTTCTGACCCCTGCTTCACTTCCTACCTCAATGAGGACACCGTCGTTTCTCTATACCCTCAGACCTTTTATTTGAGCACCAAACGTTCCCTGCTGCAACCCAATCTAGGGAATTATGGAGACCTCAGTAAAGCTGGTTCCCTTGATAATTTCGAGGAGACTACTTTGATATGCAGTTGTTTCAAGTAATCATTTTTTTTGCCATAGCTGTCAGGTTTCTCTACACTTTGGACGCTTCTCGTAGTTGATGCACCTACCTTATCGCTTTAAGCCCTGACAGTTAAACCGAAAGTGTGGATTGGACAACCGTTTAAGAGTACCAGCTCCGTGCAACGAGAAGTATCCTAGTTGGTATTCATGCCACCCAGTTAGGGGTTCTGATTCCCTGACAATTGGGGTACGGAATTTGTGACAGCTTTGTCGATCATACGTCTTAGTCTGTATAGAAATTGCAAGGTGCGTGATTTGCATCTTGTAATATTTGACCACAACTCAATGCATGCAGATAGCCTGCATGTATGCGGAGCAGACCATAATTTTACGTGGTATACGTAAGGGCCACCGATTTGTAATATATCCTGGATAGTGGCTGACGTCACACATGCGTGCCATAGGTTTTGAATCCGAGATATCCGCTTACATATTCCCACCGAATAGAGGGCCCTTGTTTCACGCAATGGAATTACACACGATCTATATCTAAAGACCATGGCGTATATTGGAAACAGCTTATTTTCGAAACATCGGAAGGAACGCGCTGCGTTGACGTAACGTCAAGAGTTGCTCAAAGGTCGGTGCTTGAGCCCGACATGTGGAATGTGGTGTATAACGGCGTTTAACGTATTGATCTTCTGGAGGGTGCAAAGCTCATTGGATTTGGTGTCGATTTGGCGGCGATGATAAGAGCAAGGACAGGAGCTGAAGCCAGAATTTTAGTAGATGTCGCATCAAGCAGAGTTGAAGCCTGGCTCCATAACTATGGTCTTCAACTTGCTAGTCAAAAGACCGAACTAGTCGTCCTCACCAGGCATAGGTACTTCAGCAAGGCATTTAGAGCAAATAACGCAGGGCATGGCATTGAGGCCGTGAATGTGCTGAAGTACCTAGGTGCATCGATCGACGAGAAGCTCACTTTTGGGGTTCAGATTACCACGACGGCGTGTAGGGCTAAGACTATGGTTGCTATGCTATCTAGGCTCATGCCCAACATTGCTGGCCCAAGGAGCTGCAAAAGAAGCTGTTACGAATTGTACAATGCTGTATGGTGCAGAAGTGTGAGCAGATGCTCTTAGGTTTGATTGCCGGAGGAACGAGCTTCTAAGAGTTCAGCGTAAAGCTGTGCTCAGAGTCGCTTGCGCCTATAGGTCGGTGTCCGGTCCGGCCGTTTTGGTCATTATGGGATGTATCCCGACTGACCTACTTGCAGCCGAGGGGAAGGAGATCTATTTGGCGAAGCAGCAAGTTGCAGATTTCGGCATTGCTGCCCGTGTAAGGTCATCTACGCTTCAGCGATAGGAAGAGGATTGCAAAGCCGACTTACAAGGAAGGTGGACGGTGAGGATGATAGGTGCGCTGAGGCCGTGGATCACCAGGAAGCATGGTGAGGTAAATTTTTACCTCAGGCAGTTTCTTTCTGGCTACGGACATATCGATGATTACCTACATCGAAGGAGCAGGCAGCCGAGTCCCAACTACGATTACTGCCCAGGTAGGGTGGATAGTGTTGAGCACACGTTCTTCGAGTGTGACAGATGGGCGGCTGATAAGAGGAAGCTGGAGCTTGAGTTGAACGCCGACATTACGCCGAAAACACCATGCGGCTGATGGTTGGCTCCCGCAACAGCTGGGACCTTATAGCTCAGTACGTGGAGACTGTGCTGCGGCTTAAGAAGAGGGAGGAACATCTAAGAGACAGTGAGGTTAATTATTGACGGTCCAAACACGTTGAAGGCCGACGAGCCCGAGTGCATCAATTACACTGCTCATGACGATGCGTGTGGGTTGGGGCGGATATGGATTATCGAAGAGAGTCTGTAATCCAAGCTGGATGTGCAGAGGAAAGCCTAGGCTCGGCGTACTGGCCCTACTCCTATTTCCCTGAAAAATGCGAAGAGCGGTTTCGGATAAATGAGTTGGTAGAAAAAGAGGAGTTCAAGGTTTAGTGGGTAGGTGCTGTTCGGTAAGTTCCACTCTAACATACGTTCCTTGTGGGCCATGCGTTCGTGGTCCCCAAAGTTCAAATGTGGTATGTGTATGAGCATTTCTCCGTGTTTTACTCCTTTAAAAAACCTAGGGTTCATCGAACCCTAGGGCAGGGTTCAGGGAACACCGTTCAGATTCTACTTGCAACAAAGTTTATCCTCAGGTTTTTACTGTCTGAGCTTCTTCAGCATCATTTTCAGCGCAAGACTATTCTGTGAAAGAATGCGAAGGTTTTATCGGCTCCTCAGAATTCACCCTTCCAGGGTCATCCCTTGACTTTTGTTCACGTCTGCTAATTGAGTTGTGTGACCATACTCAGCAGATACTCTTGCTTTAGCTCCCATATATCCGCGAAATAAGGACATGTGTGGAAGCCTGGTTGAAGGTGCCGGGATAATCATGTTAGAGTATCACTATTTGCAATTGATGAGTCAGCTCCAATCCGGTTTGAAGTACACCCACCGCTTGTTCGTCATTCATTATATTGTTATTTGAATTTTTCTTGCCTATGCCGTACTGCTTTACACTATACTATAATCAACCTTACGCTCTTGTCTCGTGTTCACGTATTCGTACTTCCTCTTTGTTTCATTCAGCGAAAAAAAAACTCCGGATTTGCATAAACTTGAGGAAAACATAAATGGAAGTTTTCCCGCTGATATATGTCAATCAGATAGTTAATATTCCAAAATCATGATTGTTTAGACACTCAAGAAGCATGTACAAATGCTCTTCCAGTGCGAGATGAGGTTTGACATGAATAGATCATTGGAATGGCTACATATAGACGTTCAAATAAATGAGGTGAATTGAAAGCGTAGTTGAAGAGGAAAACCAAAATTATGAGAACGCATTATTTTGAAAGAATAGCCAAATGAGTGGCAGATGATCTTTTCCCTTGAATTCGGAAGAATTAGCCAGAAGCGCAAACAAACCTTGCCCAGTTTCTCAGTATCTCATATAATATTTTTTCTCATCCCATGAAAATTCCTGGGATTCAGAAAAAAATCATTTGAAATCGAAATTCGTACTTTGATTATCGTACAATTATTACTAGACTCATATTTTTTTTTAATTCAAAATAATCAGTTTCTGTATTATTCTTACAGTTGCATTTTATACTGGTTCTCTCGAAGCTAAAGACAAACTTTACCGTTATGAAAGACATTTCGGGACAGTTGTCAAACTCCCTAATGGGAATCATAAAATTTTCAGAGTGAAGGAAGATAATCCAGCAGGTAATATAATAACCGAAATCAATCTCCATAAAAATGAAAGAGAATACCGTCTTGAATACCTTGCTCTTTTTTCCTTTTCATGAACTTCACATTAGCAGATACAGGCTAAGCTTTCCAAGTAGAGAAACCCTTTTCCTGAATTTTCTTACAAGATGTCTTATTGAATCGCTCTCATTTTCAGGATTTAAAACTGTCTCTAAGCAATGAAGGGTTATTCTGGTATACGATATAAATTCACAATTTAAGTTTTCGAAAAATTGAAATAGTAGACCTACAATTAATTATTGAAATTGAGCATATATTACTTGATAATTTTTTCAACTGTTTGAGTTAATAATTGGCTATATTTTTCCTACTGAATCAGAATTACTTCGAGAAACAGTTGATTTCGAACCAAACGACGTGATGGAGCGTAATGGAGTACCTTATACAACATATTTGGGAGGCTGTTTTTTCACGCTTCATCGCTTGTAACAAAAGACACAAGTATACAAAGATATTTGATACCTTTTGTGCTTAGGTGTCCTGTTTCTTCCTAATCATTTGTTTTTAATGTGTGAATAAAATGTTATCTATCCTCGTATTACAACGTTATATGAATTATACCAAGAATGTATTAGGGGAATTGTAAGAATAAATACTTTCTGTAAAGCAATAACGATCTACTCCTTCCTAAGCAAGCAAAAGAATGATGATTGAAGTTACCATGATATAAGCTCCGTGGCCGCTATGTCACGTTCACGATGAATAACTTGCAGAAATTTTTATCCTAACTGTCTGAATATATATATAATGATAGTTACAAATAATAGCAAGTCATGGCGCGCACCGAAAACATCACTCTTCCGTAACTGTTTTGTGATTAAAGAAAGAAATTACCAACTTAACTGAATGAGTCAGGATGTTAGGGGATCAAAGTTCGTGATGTTACACAGTGGTCCAGAAATATAAAAAACTGGCCACAAGAAGATAATGTTCATAGGTGGGCCATATTTTTTTATTTGTGTGGTTTTTTGAGTCGCTCATTACGAATCCAGTATCGAAAGTTTCAAAAACAAAATGACGGATCTAATATGGTGGACAAGCATGCTCAATAAATCTTTTGATTCATTCCAAATTGGTATCAGGGGGTTTCCAGGGTCGCCGATTACCGATCGAAAGTCAAAATTTTCAAAAAGATAATGGCGGATCCCAAATGACGGTAAAGTATGATAAGTAAATTTTTGATTGGATCCTAATTGAGTACAAGGGGAGTTTCGCGGTCGCTGATCACAAATCCGAAGTCAAAGTTTCCAAAAACAAAATGGCGGATCCTACATGGCGGTCTACATTGGTTCAGAAACCAGAAGAACTGGTCGAAATGTGAATGCATTTTTCAATTCGCCATTTTGATTTTGGAAATTTTGACTTCGTATTTGTAATCAGCGACCTCGGAAACCCCTGCGTAAAGAAATTCTGCCCACTTTACAAACAATTTTCACTTTGTGTCAGCTGTTCGGGATTCCATACCACTGTGCTCCGAAGTGAAATATGCAACTTTGTGCTGCTGAATTTTACAATACTTATAAAAAAAGATATTCTGAATACTAGAAAAACGAATCTGAGTCGAACTCGGTGGAACTTTTTTTCGGGGCTTTCCAAAGTTTGTGCCAATTCTCAAAATTACGGAAAATTATCATCGGTTTAACACACATTCCAGAAATGGAAAAAATTCATTAGTCAATATACGAAAAAATTTTACAAGAGAACTTACCTTCACGAATAGATTCCATGTTTAAACGTGCAAATCAGTTGAGTTATCGCTAAGTAACATATTATCGAAAATCGACATTTTTCTTAGCTGAAGCTGGTGACCCGCCTGTTTGCCTAGAACTCTTTACTTGAAAGTGACAGTAATTCATCTCTCAAATGAGAGCTGTTTCCTCCAAAGAGGCGGTATTGGCGTATAAGAGATGTCTCCAGAAATATCTGATTCACAGAAGTGATTCCCTTGATGCTTTAGTAACATGTAACACACATCAAATGATATTGTAAGGATGATAGACGTATACGTGAAATAAAAGCACCTTCATTTCAGTCGATATAAAGTTACGTATACAGTTATAAGTCTGCCGCGGAAAACACGTCTTTAATTGCCGAGAGTCACTCTTTTCCTTCATAGATGAAATTTGCTTCGTAGAAAAAATAAACTTTCCCTTCTTAGCAGATGAACCATGCTCTAAATATGCTTTTGTTATTTTATCGCGATCAATGGTCTGAAATGGCCTCTTATCATTTTCTCTTTTTGCATTGATGAAAACAGAATTTCTCCTCGAAAGAAAGGAAGAATATTTCCATCATAAATTGAAGTGGCATCTGTGGCCAGTGCCGATGCCGGTATAAGTTACGCGCGATCTGTGAAGTGCTGTCTTGTGTCTAGTGAAAAAGGAATACTTAACTGAGAGGTTAGTGTATGGTGAGTAGAGCAATTTGGAGTAAAAGTGCTAGTGTGAGTAAAAGGAGTGGTGTGGGTTGTGTGGAACATTAAAAAAGTTGATTGTTGGTAAGAGTTGCGTTAAAGGTTATGATGTTGGAGATGAGAAACTAAGCGTACTATCAGGGGTGTTAACAGGTGAGACTGATGGATGAGCGAATGCATGAAAGTACGGAAGGATTGTGGATAGAGTGAAACGGTGTTTTTTTTCCTGTGTTTTCGGTGTTTTTTAGAGTTGAATAAGGAGAAATGATAAATTAGGGACGAAGAGAGGTAACGAGAAACGTGCAAGGATCGCAAGCTTCCTCTGCAGCACAGGTAGATCAAAAATGGTTTGACGCAGTCCAGTCAATTGTAACAGGCGATAATCAGGCCTATGAAGAAGTGATGAGACCAACGCGAACACGGACAGAGAGCATTGAGGAAAGGGAATGGAGCTAGTTTCAGACAGTGACGTCAGTGACAGAGCTGGCGACCTCTCCGAGGTGGTGGCACTAACTGGCCGAGAGTTGGTGAAAGAGCACGGAAGACTGTCATGATTCAATGATATGAAAAAGCAAGTTAGAGAGGTAAAAAAGGAGGTAAGAGCAGTCCAAAGGAAGTTGGGGGAATGGGAGGATCAATGGAAAATGCAAAATGAGGAGGTTCGGAGTAAATATAGAGATGCGAAGAAGAGGCAGAAAGAGAGTAGGGGGAAAAAAGAACCAAAATGAATGCACTTGAAGAAAGAGTGAAACTAATGGAATTAGGGTTTGAGAGAGAGATGGGGATTGATATAAGGAAAAGAAAGAACAAAGAGAAAGGAGAATTTAATAAGCAAGGGTATGAAAGTGGACGGGTTCAACCCCCCCCCCCCCCTGAAATGTCAAAAAATCTATACATATACATATACATATGTTTGATATTTGCTGACACATTGAACAAAACCCCTCCCGAAAAAATTTTCTGGCAAAATGGTGGTTTCCATTATTACTGTACAAATCTTCACTTCCCTGATGTTTGTTAGTTTTGTTCGTAAGTAGGATATAACAAAATACCCAATTGATCGTTCATCGAAATACTACCGATCCCTAAGCGTTGAGTATATTCAGAATTGAATTTTCCTTGAATCATATGGTTCGAAACAGTTAAAATATGTGTTAACATTGTATGTAATTTATCCTGATGTGTGATTATGGATAACAAGGATAAAGTGGCTTAGTAATTGTTATAGAATCAGTAGCAAAAACAAAATTTGCTTTCTTTTTTTTTGATAATAAATCAAGTTTTATGCATTACTACGTGGCTGTTGCGTAGATGTCCACGTCGACTTTTTCAATCAGCATGACAACATATGTTTGAAATAT
>WSXT02124052.1:0-23254 GCA_011762715.2 Neuroterus valhalla | reverse complement strand
AATGGAAAATTTGAGTTCTAGGTAGTTGGTTGTGGACCACATGGTCAGGCAACCAAAATTTTGAAAGAGATCATAAAACGGGTGGGATGACGTGTGGATGGGTCTAGCAAAGACGAATATTCGGTACTCGTGCTCTCCACTCCTAGCCGAGCTTCCAACGCGAGTACTTGGGCGAGCACAGGCGAGCAAGTGAAATTTTGTAGGGCTACCACACATTCGGGAGTGTTCGGCGAACATTTTTGCTCTGAGGAAGTACATATTACTGTTTTTATTAAATATTTATTTATTCAGAAATAAACGATGTTGGATGTTTGGAATAATAAATAGAAAATGATACATTTTATGAAATTTTTCATGGTTTTGGTTTAACGTAAATATTTCGTATGATTGATAAAACCTTGTTTTCGTTCGAAAGTAACTAAAAGAAGTAGAATAGTAATTATTATCTGTTATTGAATAAACTGAAAGATAACTCATTTGAAAATATTATTTGATTAACATTTGTTAATAAATTACCAAAAGAATAATTATTGGAAAAACATCAACTCATCATAACGAAATAATAAATTTCATGGAATTCTCCATGGTTTCTGGTAAACGTAAAAATTTCGTATAGTTCATAAAGCATTTATCATGCAGTCATGATTAGCTATAATGTTTCTAGATATATGATTCTTTTGTTAATAATTAGCAAATATATAATATTATAATAGAATTTTTCGTTAGTTTGTTTGTCAGTTAAGGCTTTATAAACCAGACAAAATCATTACGTACCATATTATTTGAGATGAATCACATCAAGTGGTCACCCCAATTCCCAGCCCAAGCAAATGTTATAAAATGATTATATCAATCGAATCTTCACACTATCAGTAATGTATAATTGTTGGACTTTCACCAAAATAAATTGTTTAACTAGTTTTTCATCGTGCAACAAACATTTATATGACTTTGTTTTGATAATAATTCATTGCGCTCAAACTCGACATCGCGCTCGACTCGTGTATCCAGAAAAAACTTGAAATGAGCAATAACTTATTCAAACAAATTGTTTAAACAAATTTGCACAAATTCAAAATCAGCTATGCCTCAAAGTTCGTGCTTCGCAATCATACATTTTCTGAGCAAATTCATGGCGGGTAGTGAAATTTTTTTTCAGATTGTCTTTTTTGAATAGTTTTTACATGTATCACCATAGATCTAGACGACTTGAGAATTGAGAAGTTGATAATTATGTCAATTGTTTCTGAAAATGTTATTAAAATATGTCAAGATGGTTTATTGACCATCGCAATATTTTTTATCTGAAAGAGTTGTCTTTCAATAGTATGTGTACCAATTTTCGTCAAAAAATATTCAATAGTGTGAGCGCAATGAATTATTATCATTCTACCATTCTACAGTTTTCTTTATTGACCCTTCATGTTCAAAGGTACCCAGACGAAGGTATTGTCAAAACCATCGAATTCACTGGTACAAACGTCTGAAATCAGGCGCATTTAGTTCCCTTTGAAAAAACCAAAACAGTCTTTGATGGAAACAAATTGTTGATTGCTATCTGCTCAGGAATTTAGGTTAAAATTTTAACCCAATAGTTGAATTTTTAAGTCGAAATGGAAAATATTCTAAACGACAGTTGGAAAATTGAACTATTATTGATTCTCATTCTTTTTATATATTCCCATATAATTCTGACGAGTTAGATTTTAAACAAAAAATTTCAAAGAATAAACTTTGTACTAGAATAACGACTTTTCAGAAGAAAAGTCAAGACAAGACGAGATTGTATTGTCGAGATAGTACCGTCAGTCGTCCATTTATTGAAACACCATTGACGCGCCGTTACATTTAAAAATGACTACTAGAGTAAGAAAGAGAGTGCAGGTGGATCGAGAAAAGAGATCAGCGACAAGATAATTGTCGCAGCTCGTGAGATTTTGGTAGAGTGGGAGTACAGCGCGACACTGCGGCACTGCTACTGCGAGTTACACAAACCCCGAATGGTATCTCGCGAACCGCTGGTCCTTCGCGGTTCTTCATAAACAGCATAAATTCCATCATTAAGCAATAGATTGACGAGTTCTAAATATTCATTGATTCTTATACTAGAAAAGGGAGAAAAGGTAGAGTAGGAAGAGGATGCGACAAGAAAGTTGCCTCAGCTCTTGAGAGCACCCCGGCAACAAGTTAATGAAAATAGTTTCATGGGGAGTATCAGCGATTCGTCACATGATTCGCACTCAACTTGAACTAAACATGAGCAATAAGAGTTTTTAGTGGTACTAATTGAAGTAATAAATGAGCCCAAAAAATAAGCATTTATCTTTGTATACTTTGTGTAAAATTTGTGAAATCACAGCGTAGAGATGAAATACAAATCCAGATCCACCAAAAAACATTACCAATGGAAATTTACTACAAAGCGTTTTCTCCGTGAAACGTTCGTCCCACGTAGGAAAACCGACCAGAAGGAACCAAATCTCCCAGATACGCTCTAATGATGCTAATTTTCTATGAAAATGATTTGCAGTAGATTCCTCAAAAAAAAAAAATACAAAAAAGCTGTTACTCTAGACTTGGCCATTTCAGGTCACTCAACTTTTCGATTTTTTCACTTCTAATAGCTGTATTCATAATTTATAAATATGAAGTTGATGCAAATGCAATCGTTTTTGCCCTGAACCAACATATACAAATTCTATAGTCATAAATTTCGAATGTGGTGAATCTCAAACATTTTTTTGGGACAACTATAGCCGATTTAGGATTTGATTGGCGATAGAATCATTTGTCATGATAAGTTGGAAGGTAAAGAACAGAAAGAATCCACTGTCGTTTTCGCCATTTTAAATTAAACTGGTCTTCCAAAACTTAGAGCAGATCCCGCCACTCTTTTTGGCGCTGTAGAGCGCTCGTTTTCTAGCATTTTATTACTCATGGTGACCAGCTATTCACTGAAAATTTTGGACGTGCGCAGCAGATACTATCCTATATGCATGCGTTGAGTTAAGCTTACATTTGGTCAACATAAACCATAAAGAATTATGTAAAACTTGTGCTCTCAAGAACCAAAAAGTGTGGAAACATCTGCTCCGAACTTACGGTGTTCAGTTTAATTAAAGTGTTTTAAATAGTAAGCCTCTAGTGTTCATTCATTTTGAGAACTTTGAAAATAATTTTTGATTAGAAGCTCAACCAATTGATGAATTTAACTTGCAATATTAAAAATAAAACAATTCTGAACTACTTTCAAAACCAAAGGATTCTTGAATTGGGATTTCGAAACTAAGTAACTCACAAATAATAGCTTCGATATGAATAACTTTAAGATACATGATGAAGAATATCTGTTTGAGGGGTAAAAGTTAATGTAGCTTCGAGCGCAAAGACAATTTTATAAGATGGCAAGCTAAATGAATGAGTCATTGTATAATTGTATGCAAAAATAATGAATAAATGAACGTTAGTTCCAAAAGATTTGAGAAGTTCAGATGATGGGCTTGAATTCTTTCATGCATAAAAATATGCTTTATTCTCTTAAGAATGGTCTTCACAAAATGAAATTTCGTTTAATCTATGGTTTGCTTGTAAGAGTTTTTTTTGAGTGCAGGAATACATCTTCTATTGAATTACCAAGGTATTTTTCACTCGGAAAAATATATGCTTGAGTCAACGGTTATCTTATTAGGAAAGATACCATTTCCACTTGAATGAAAGGTAAAGAGAATTTCCTTTGGGCAAAGGAGAAAATTCCTCTTATAGTGAAACCCGTTTCGCTCCTTAGAGAAAGAAGAATGTAGCGATTTGGTTGATTTTAATCGATGAAGAAATCTGATTGAATTTTTGATTATCAATTTTTCTTTGAAACATTATATCTCAGTTTCCTTCAAGAGTTTCTTCAGAAGATATGATTCATTTTTTATTTTGCAACTTTTTCTCGGATTTTCTTACTTAGTGTTTCATCATTCAAATCAGTGAAGAAATCTGATTATATTTTTAGTATAATGCTGTTCATCCAAACATCACACTCTTCTAACAGCACCGATATATCGCGATTTTCGCTTCACACTGCAAACTCAATGTCATTCTGATTTCGGGCTTGGGTATCGACGGCCTTGAAACGAGATCGAGTCAGCTGAAACGTAAACAGTCAGGGACGAATACACGCGAATGACTGAAGCCGACAGAAGCGCAGTTGCAAAAATCAATGCTAGGGTACTACTGCCCACTTTCAATGCATGTCAGTGGCTACTTAATACTTGGAGAACTTAAAGAACTCTAAGAGGTACCGGGCTCACGACTCTCCGTGGCCCGCCGAAGCTCTTCCAGAGTGCGAGGCGGGAATCAAACCCACAACCAGACAGTACCGTGGGTCCAAAGCTCATGCCTGAGTCCCTACGACCAACTGACCACTTTACACTGAGATTATTAATTTTACACTCAAAAATATTGGAAAATTATATATATTTCATTAAAATTTGAAAAAGGTATCGCGTAATTATTAGACCCTTAGAGTCATCTGAAATCGTGAATATTCCTGAAAATCTCTGAAATAATTCTGGAATCTTTCCAAATACTTTGCGAATCCTAAAAATTTTTTTGAACCCTTCGGAAACTTTGAAATTTCCATGGTACACTCTATAGAATGTTTTAAAGACAATTACAAACGCTTAGAATGTTCAAAAAATCCTCAAAATCTTCTTAAATTAATTATAATTGATATAATGATCGATTATAATTATAATTATAAATTATAATTCATACACATTCTGCGAAAGTCTTCAAGAGTTCTTACATTTCACCAAGATCTCTTACAGTTCTTCAAGGTCTTTGAAAATTTTTTGAAACTCCTGAAAATCTTCCTGAATCCTTCGAAATGACATCGAATTCGTTGCAATCACTTAAATTGGTCCAAAATATTCTGAAATCCTTTAAATTCTTCAGAATCTGTTGAAATTATTCAAGTTTAGAAAATCCTTCAGCATATTTTAAAATAAATTAAGTTTTGTGAAATTTGAAAAATCATTTAATCTAAGTTCAGAAATCATAGAAATCTGATTCTGAACCAGAATTATAATCAACATTCTTTATTTTCAACAATTTCAAATCATTCCAGCTTTTTTCACATTTCGTATGATAAAATTTCTTTTCTATGTGAAGTTTTTTTATCTTTTCAGAGTTTTTTTCTAACTTTAAATTGACATTTCTTAGGAAAAAGCAGCAGATTTAGGAGGTTTACAACTTTAATATAGTCGGTTTGTTAGAACAAAAATAATATGTTTGAAACGATGTACATTTATTTGATCTAATGAAAGTTGAAAACTAGAACGATTTCGTGAGGTGTAAATGTTTATTGCTCAAAATTTAGATCTTCATTTTCAAAGAATTGAAACATTTGAAGAAAGATTCATAATTTTTTCACAATCCTATGTTTCATTATTGACATTTTATATCGGAAATTGCTGGTTCCAAAAAAGAATCATTCAAATTTGAACAACATTGAAATCATTCTAAATGGAAAAAATCTGCCCGCTGTGCGAGCACATTCTCATGGGGCGCTACGCACGCGGTTCGCTTTGCTTGCAAGTTTGAGCGTGCCTAGGGCGCACGTCATTTGGATCTCGCGCTTCGCGCTCGATAATGTATTAGCCTCGCTCTACGCGCACGATTTCTATTTTGCCTCGCGCTTCGCGCTCGGCTTCATACGTACTCGATCAAGTTAATAGAGTAATGCATACACAGAGTTGTAAATATTGAAAAATTGCTGAGAACCTCTACTTCTATGAAGATTATTAATTTTTTTTTTAATTTTTGATGAATTTTTTCTTATATTGTGTTTACTAAAGGTTCTACTGGCCGTAAGGAATACATCCTTATCACAATAGTCGCTACTGATATTTACATCTCGCATAGTTTGGCTAGAAAATTTTATTTATAATTGTTTAAAAAGCATTGTCACGATTGAAACCAAAAAAAAATCTTTCCATAACGCGAACTTTTTTATATCACCTCTAACTCTAATGTATCAAATGCATATAATAATAATTTACATACCTCGTGCCTTGTTTTTCACTTTATATGTTCGATCAATATTGGAATTTTCGATTTTTTGAGACAATTCAAAAAGTCGTATTCACCATATTGTAGGACTTGCAAGAAGAAACATTTTTTCTCTCTGACTTTCTTTTTATCTTGTGTTATCTGGCTAAAAGTTCTCATTTTTGTTTATATTTTTGAATTTTGAAAATGCCACAACTCTGACGATTTTGTTTGAATCAAGAAAAATCATGGGGATAAATTGTTCCACTTTTTACTTACTACAAGAAACCGTACTTACAATTTTTTAGTCTTGGGAAAAAAAGTTCAAAAATTTTCAAAATGCTCCCCCTCTCTTATTTTTGATCCAAAACAGCTAGTTAACGAACTTGCCTTGTATTTTCGGTCCCTCAAAATGGGTGCCAAAGCACGATCGAATATGATAATTCTTCCGAATGTTATCGAAATCACAGATTATTTTTCATTATCTTTCGTGCAAACAAAATTGGAATTTTCGATTTTCTGAGAGAATTCAAAAATTTGTATTAACGATCTTGTAGGGCTCTCAAGAAAAAACATTTTTTCTCTCTGACTTTTTTTTTAATCTTGCGTTATTTTCTTCCATATTTTTAAATCTTGAAAATACCATAACATTGACGATTTTGTTTTTATCGAAAAAAATGGTAAGAATAAATTGTTCCACTCTCTATGTGCTACAAAAAATTGTACTTACAAATTTCTGACTCTTGGAAAGAAAAATCCAGAAAAGTTTTCAAAATGCTACTCCTTTTTGATTTTTCATCCAAAATAGCTGGTTAACGAACTCGTCATTTCTTTCGCAGTTTTGAAAAAGTGTGCCAAAGCACAATCCAATATGATCATTCTTTCGAAAGTTATCGAGTATACAGATTACAGACGACAGACTACAGACAGACATGCAGACAGACAGACACCTTCTCTCCAGAATGAGAATGTAAAAATTGGATTTCAGAGGGATTTGAACCAATTTGAGCGAATCTCGTGTTGGTGTTTTGGAGTAATTATCAGATTTCTAAAAAAGTTTGAGTTTGTCGTATAGGTTGAGCTATTGGTCTTCACCAGAAATGTCGATATAGATTATAGAAAAGATTGGAAATTCTTAAACAATTTTAGGTTGTGTTAATATTTTTTCCGATAATTGGTTCTCCCAACGAAAATCATTAGATTTCAAAGAAGACTTATAATCCTGAAGAATTTTCTGTTTTGTCATATTCATGTTTTTTATCAAATATAATTGCTACTTCCAATAGTAGCATATGGAAATTTGAAAAAAAAATGGAAAATCCGTTAATTTTGTTGATAACCCTTTCGTTTGGGTAGAAAATCATGCCCGTTCGAGACTCTTCTTCAAATTTATTTTTTTCCAGGTTTATCATTTTAGTTGAAACCCTTACTCTTGGGACTCTAAGGATCCTACTATTTTGCGTAAGAATCGTCGTTTTTGATTGAATTTAACTGTTTCTCATACATAAATAAAATTTGGTTTGATTAAAATATCAACTACTACTTTCTTATTTTTCAATTCATATTTTTTGATTGATGTATAAATTAATTGGTTTGGTTGCAGATTATTGGAAATTCATTCCTTTTCATCTCATTATCAATCAAGTGAAAATCATTTGGAAATTAAACCCTCTGATAAGCGCTGCGACTTGAAACAAACATCTTTTCGGGTGGGAATTTAACCACATACCTATTAAGTTGGAAATGTATCTCCTTTGGTTGACAATTCAACAACACGGTTGAAAGTTAAACTTCTTTTTGGCAATTCATGTATCACTAATATATCCTAGATTATGCGTCTTTTGGGGAAAATATTGATCTGGTTTGATACGGATCCAACTTTTTGGTTAGGGATTAAACTATGATTATAACGATTCATCTGTTCTGAGTAATTGATACTGGTTTACGGAATTCTCCTTTTGTGTAAGAGAAATTTTTTGAACTGAAAACCGCACTAATCCAGTTTTTGGTGTCGAAATAAATATTTAATATAAAATTTAAACCATTTGTTTGAAAATTCATTATGGATGAAAACTCATCTGTGAGGGTGAAAACTTTATCTATTTTATTCAAAGTTTGTTATTCTGTATGAAATATAACCATCATGTTAAGCACATTTTTTTTATCGAATTCAACTGTGTTATTGAAAATTGGTCCTTTTGGTATGAAATTATCCTTCTTACCTAAAAACTCAACTATTTAGTTACAAATTTAGCTGTTTAATTTAAGATTTGTTCAAAGTTTAATTATCGTTTTGGGAATCGAATCATTATCTCAGAGTCATTTTTTTGATCAAAAATGCAAATGTTTTTCTGGAAATATAAGGCTACAAATTCAGCCTCCTTGGCTAGAAATCCATCTAATTTGTGCAATCTTCTTTTTTTAAAAACTTGCCTATTTGGTTGAAAATAAATCTTCTGAATTTTGAAAATTAGCTTTATTCTTCGAAAAGATATTCCAAAATTCAATTGTGTATGTTCAAGAAGTCAACGTCCTTTCAAAAAATCCGTCGTTTAGGATTGAAAATTTGATTTCCATTCGTAAACAAAAGGAATGTTTATCACTAATGTAGGGTAGATAAATCCAAAAGAAACCAAACCAGGATATTACGAACGACGCTACCAAGGTGAAGTAAACACTGGTGTAATTCTACCTACAATACAGCTTATCCTACGTTTTTACTGTTCAAGCATACAGCAAAGTGGGTGCAAGCACAGAACTGTACATCCTGATTTCAGCTTTATTTATTACATCCCTTCTCGTGATAGAAGCTCGTACTTTCCATTCCTAGTTTTGGGATTTACTTCAAAGATCTTATTGAAGAATATATATCCTCTTGGTACTGAAAACCGGTTTCCTCCAGGTCTGCTATTGTGACCTATGGCTATGCACTCGAATGCAACTTACATCAAAGGTCTGCTTCAAAAAACGAAAACTCTCAGCTGTAAAACGCCTAGCACTTTCACTGGAAGTATGTTCATTCCACTCGACATCCGCAAGTCAGTCTGTCGATAAAATGTGGGTACTTATCTGGCAACTTCTTCGTTCGAACACGTTTTACGCGATCCTTTTATGGCTTTTTTCGTTTTGTCAGACCAAACATTGACCTGGTACCTATTCCCGATAGCCTTCCATACGAAAACACTCGTACATTTTACCGGCAAAAGCTTTGGTCGCTTCGATTTAAAAGGTCACATTTTTCCATGGAGTTCCTCTGAGCAAGGTTTCGACCATTGCATAGATTTCTTTGTAAAAAGGCACTTCACACTTATCTCCTTCCACAGCATCTCTTATGGCATCTTGAACAACACTCTCTGCATATTCACGACACGCGATAACGCATATGTGTGTACTGGCTGATTACGGAAGATGAATAGACTTATTCAATCAATATGGTTACAATTCTATTAAACACAGGAACAGAAACGGAAATATCTGGCTTCTACTGAGACGGCTTGGACTAATTCCCCCTAAACATGAATCTTCCGATGATAATTTTTCCCCTGCAGAACTTCTAACTGCCTCTACAACAGAGGTGTCCAGCGCGTGATCAGCGGTGTATATAACTGTCACTCTCCAATCCCCTCTCTTGCTACCTTTGATGCGTTCATGAAGTGAACGGGATGTGGAAAGGGGTCCTCGGGGACCCGGCTGTGTCAACATTGCGCACAAGTAGGCGTGGTCAGACGTAGTCAGACGGAGCATGTGGCGAAACGAGAAGAGAATTCTCGATGAAGCGCTCGGAGAAGGGGAAGGAAGGAGAAGTGCGCCAACCTTGCGTTGGACACACCTGCAACATCTGTTCCCTCCACCTTTGATGATAATAAATTTTTCCTCCTGACATCTCACAAGGAATCTTAGTTAACAAATTCAATGAGGTAAAATCGGTTGCTGTCCTCTTTGACTTTGCTGGGGTGTTTGAAACTGTTAACCATAATCAACTTACAACTGAGCTAAAATCGCTTAAACTCTCTGATATGGTAATCCAATGGTTTGAGTCGTATCGCAGCAACCGTTCCGAAAGAGTGAAGATTAACAATGGTGAGTAGTCTGACTGTGGTGAGGTCAAGAGTGGTGTCCCTCAAGGGTACACTCCTGCCTCTACCCTATTCGATATTTACACATCTGATCTTGGTAGCGACCTTCGACATTCAAAGTACCACCAATATGCTGACGATTTTGAGCTTTACATCTCACCTACCCTGATGAACTTACTTCAGGAGGTACAGGAGGACATCGATTTAGTGGTGCAGTAGGTTTTGACTAGTGGTCCCACCATTAACCCTGCTAAAACAATAGGTATTATTAGAAGTCCTTCTTCCTCTCCATCACCTAAAACAATTGCGACCCTATCTCCTCTGCCTATTGACCGACGTCGCATCCACTTTATGGTATCTTGGCTATATTCTGAATTGCAGTCTCTTCTGGAATGAACAAGTTTTTAATTTACCTAGCAAAGTAAGGACCATAGAGTCCTCCAACAGCTGAACAGGAATGAAGAATCACTTCCTTCCCCAATACGTATTATCTTAGTTAAAGGCCTCATTCTTCCTTTCTTCGATTATGGCTGCTTAGTCTATAACGATATTACTGACAAACTTAATATGTTTAATCATCTACCTTTTTGCCCTCTCCTTTTTTTATTAGCGGATTCACTGATCCTGTCCTCCATTCTTTAAGCCATCCATCTCGTCTCGATACTTTGTTACAGGTTCTCCACATCTCTGTTCTCACACCTGACCTCCCTCACCCCATACTTTCGAAATTCATTTCCCATGCCACGCTCACTTGTCGCTTCATTTCTTTCGCTTCTCCTCCCTTTTCTATAAGCTCCTCCCCTTCTCCTATAACCTTCCTTTCCCTCTCTTTCCCCACAGTCTTTCGAAATCCTCCATCCATCCACTCATTTTTACAACCTCATTCACTCCTTTGCTTCTTCTCCTTTCCCTATTAAATACCTCCCATACCTTTCCTTCCTTTACTGCTTTCTCTACCTCCTCAATATATCTTACCTTTCCCTTCTGCCTTTTCTTTTTCCTTTTTTACATTTCCTATTCCGCCCTCCTTTTCTTTCTATGTCTCCCTGATTTCGTGGTCCTACCGCCTTTTTTACCTTAACAATCACTCCCTTTATTCTTTCTCTTATCTCGCCTACCCTTCCCCTTCTCTACATACCTTTTAGATTCTCTACCAACATTGTTTCTCTGAGTTTCTTCAACTTTCCTCTCCCTCAGCGCTCTAGGTTTTCTTTCCTTATTTTTGCCCCCTTCTCACTTCTAGAATGTCGATGACCTCCTCCTTTCAATTTTGTTATTATCAGGAAGTGCTCAGAGCCCTTCTCATTACGCACTTCCATTCCCACCATTAGCTTTCTAACTCTTTCTTATACTAGAATGTGGTCTATCACGATATTCTTTTTCAGTTCGAAACCATTCAAAATCTTCAAAATGCCTCATTTTTTCATACCATTAGGCCATAATCCCTTGCAGGGTGAGCGTAACTCATAAAGAGTCATAACCGGTTGAGTTGGATACACGGGAGGACACCAGTCTCCCGCCAAAATGCCAACAGTGCTTGGTATTCCCGGATTGTTACCCATCCAAGTACTAACCACGCCCAATACTGCTTCACTTCAGAGATCGGCCTAATTATCCTGGTGGAAACAAGAAAAAATTTGCTTCGACCCAAATTTTGACCGGGAACACCGGGTTGCATATGTGGATCCTTTTGACAAGCTTTGTTTAGTTACTCATTCTAGTCTGAATGAATTCATCGAATCCGAAAATTATTCATAATATGTAAGTTATTTTATCTATCATTGTAATTGATCAATTTTTCATGTTCAATCGTGCCATTACTCGATCTCATGGTTTCTGGAAAAACGAGAAAAAATTCTGCCTTAGCCCGAAGTTGCACATCTTTGATACATGCGTGGAAGAGATTTTTCCTCGTTTATCCAAGAAAGATTAGACCAAGTTATCGGCACAGTTAAACACCAGAAATTAATAAATGACACTGTTTAACAGATGAAATTACTATACTCAGTTATTGTTCACTTCGGTTGACATTTCAGCTCGTGTATCATAATCTCAAAATACTCAAACAAATTTTTGTTATGACTCTAGGAATAACTGCTGATAATTTTTTTGGATAATTTTTTCATCTTGCCTCTCCCTTCACGATCTAAAGGAGCTAATTTATGATTAAAAGTTCTTATTCCGTTGTTCTTTATTCCCTTCTTATTTAAGAGACAGCAAAGTTGTAGAACACTCTATTTGTCAATATTTTCGTTTTTACAGACGCGCTTAAGGTTTTTTTTCTCGGATGTGGCTGCTCCCTTTAGAATGTTTCTTCATGGATTGACGGAAAAGAGTAATGTATAAAAAAAACATACCGAATTTCTTCCCCGGATAAAACAGTTATCTAGCTTTTTATACGTCAAGTTCAGAATGTCTCAGGTCGCGCCGTTCTTTGATAATGGTTTCAACGCAAATAATTACTTTTTTTTAAACGCTCGCTTTGTAATTTGATAGAGTTCCGTAGTAACTTCAAAGCAATTTTTTTCCTCAAAATAAAAAAATAGATAAAAAAGTATGCAACACTTCGTGTGGTAATATTTCCGTTTTTGCTGTCGCACTATGCTTCTGAAAAGGGTATTTCTCAGATGTGGTTGAATCTTTTGGGATTTTCCTTCTGGTGTGATAGAACTAAACAACAATTGAAAAGTATTCCCTTATTTTTTTGGTGCTTCTCAAATCGGATGCGTTAGAGTATATATATTTTTGTGTTTTGTAGGAAATTCGAGTTTTGGCACTGACGCCCTCATATGCAAGTGGTCTTGGAAAAGGCCATTTTTAAAGAAGATCCGAATGACTTTCTGAATGTCACTCCGTGAATGCCAAGTTCAATAACTTATTTATCGAAATATCGCGATATGTTTCGACGTATAGGATATCCGATTATTGAAGTTGGAACATTGCCAATCACACATTTTTCAATTATGGCAAAAGATTTTCTGTATCGCTTCGAGATAGAAGAATCCTATTTTATTACTCTGAGTATAAGTATATCCGAAAGATCCAACTTCTCCATATAAATAACTGACATTCCAGAAATTGGAGAATTTGAACCGAGAATCTAATGACCAAATGTTGAGAAATACCCTCAAATGTCTCTATTGAAATTTCAAAAAATACCATCGGGATGAAGAAAAAGGAACATTTTCTCAACTCTATAGAGTTAAAATATATCTAAAGGAACCTAATTAATAGTTATAACGATTCCATTTTGGAGGGGATCCTAAGAATAACATGGATTACTCATGTATCAATCCATGGTCATATTACCAACCATCTTTTAATCAATTCCACGTCCAGAAGACTCATTTTACTGTTGCTTTCAACTACATATGTAAATTATAACTTTGGATGAAAATTATTAAATGCTCGAAACAAGTTCAAACTTTCATGTAGTATTTGCTGAATAAAGATATTCTAACAGTATCACCTTTAAAAAGTAAAATCCTAATAATTAGAAGTGAATCAGGAATTTTTTTGCCGCAAGATGAAGTTATTCATCTTCTGAAACATCGAATCCATCTATATCAGGGATTTTCGAATCATGATATAAAACATGACAACAAAATGTCCAATTTAATTGATGAGAGAAACTAATGTTTAAGGGCCAAATTTAAATTCACACGACATTTCTGAAGAAGAAGTAAGACATACTTGGTGTGTAAATTTAGCAAATTTGGACATCCTGATTTCCAGAAAATCGGCATGATTTTTGCGATTTCAGTTCAATTCACTATGAACAAGGGTTTTGGAGGCTGCTGAATTCGAAACAAGAATCAAAATTCCAACAACAAAAAATACCGGATGAGTTGTAGTTAAATTTTTCGAAAAATTTGGTTTAATTTTTGCAATTATAAATCAATTTAGTTGATACAAGATATATGAGGGTTTTCAAGGTCGCTTGATTTGAATCCAAAGTCCGAATTTTGAAGAACAAAATGACGGATGAGTTGCCGCCAAAATTTTTTTTTATTCGGCCTTATTTTTGCAATTCCAGTTCAATTTACATTATAGAATGTAAACAAGGGTTCTGCGGTCGCTGAATTCGAATCCAGAGTGAAAATTTCAACGAAAAAATTGTGGATGAGTTGTAGTCCAAAGGTTCTCAGAAAATTAGTTTGATTTTTGGAATTATAAATCAATCTAGTTGATACAAGATATGTAAGGGTTTTTGAGGTTGCTGGATTCGAACCCAAAAACAAAATTTTGAGAAACAAAGTAGATTTGAGTGAGATTTACAGGGAAAATGTTAAATTTTCTTATACAGCATCTCATTATTAAAATTCACGTTATAATTCAAGTAATCAAGTTAATCAAACTTGATTTTTTTTATTACTCGCGACAGATTTTATTATATTTCTCATCATTACCAACGAACAAGTTAATCTTAAAGGGGAAAAGTTCATAAAAGTTCAGTTTGTTTAGAACGAAATACGATATATTTTTCAGAAAAATTATGTATATAAATTCGACTTTCAAGAAGTCAAATTAATTCGACAGATAGATACAGTTGTATACAGAAATATATACAGTTAATCAAATCCATCATCAATATCGTCGTAATCCATTTCACCGTCAGGCGTGACTATACTACCAGTGATACTTCAAGATGAAAATTGATTTTTATTCTAATTTGTAACTGCTATAGGCAAGTCATTATAAAAATCCAAAACCAGATTATTACATTATGATTATCGTAAATAGTTCTTATCTCAAAAATGATTCGTTGGTGACGAAAAACTTTTTCAGTTTTATCTTACTAAATGAGTTCGAAAATTTAAAAAACAAAACATTTTTGCGATAAATATGTGGTGTCTAAATAATGTTAAAGAGTTTTGATTGATAAAACTAATAATTTATTGAAGAAACAATGTAAGGATCTAAAATTTTTAAAAAGAATCAGAAAGAATTAAAAGGCCCGAAGCTAATGCCTTGACTTCCACGAACAACTGACCATCCTAAGTAGTATTCACTGTCAAATTGTTTGAGATTCAATGATAACAAAGGAGTTCTCCAAAAAGAACCCGGTTATGATTAGCATAAATGCCGACAAAGGTGTTACTGCTATTCGAATGGGGAAGTCGGGAGAAGAAGGACTTCTAGGGAAAGAGATAAGAAACACAAATATAAGTACTCGAGGTTTGGTTCTTGTTTTGATAAAGATTCATCAAGATAAACATTCCTTTGAGATTCTTTCAACTTTTGAAACGACCTCACAAAATCAATATCAAATCTGGAAAATAATTGGCCAATCAGCGTGAGGTTTACTAGTCTGCCACACTGTCATTAAACCCTCTGGAATCTCACGCTTCGCTTTATGAAATAAATCCGCTTCCCGCTTCGCTTTTCGTAATGTATTTACTTCGCGCTACGTGCTCGATTTTTTTATTCCCCTACTTGAGTGTAAAGGGCTTATAAAATTTAAAAGCAAAACGTCGACTACTGTAATTTACTAATTGTGAATTGTCCTTTGTTGAAGATTTTTCGGCTTCATCGAAAACATTCTTATCGAGTGTCTCATGCTGCGCCCTCGATTCAAATTTCCCAAACCGCAAAATTTTTAATATTTTCTCTAACAATCATACCATCTCTCCATTTAGTGATTTTCCAAACTTTCCAATTTATATATTTATCTAGATCCTTTTACTCGGACAAACTCTCTCTTTTTCTTGATTCAGTTTTTCCAGTCTTCTTTTCCATTCTACTTCCTGGCCACTTTTATCCACCATTCCTCTCATATTATCTCTTACACTTTAGCCTTCCTCTTCCTCTCCAGTACAGTTTTCTAACACATCTTCCCACGACTCCACATCATAACCGAACATTCTACACATTTTCTCTTGTTCCTTCATCTCGTATGGACATGCTTTCATTCCCTCTCCCATTCTTATCCATAACACTCTATTCCGCCTACTATCCTTTCTGAACTTTTTCAGGTATTATATTTCGCCACCCATTTAACCATCTTATACCACCTGTTGTACTGTGATTCCATGATTTTCATTCATATTTTTTATCTCTATGTCTTACCTCTATGCCATGATTGAAACCACATTCTTTCCTTATTCGCTGTCTCAATCCTTCCCATTATGAGCCTTCTGTCCTGACTTCGTCTCTCTAGACCCAATTTCCTTTATAAAAACATTTTGTGCAGATTTTTCACTCTTTTCTGCTCCTCTCAGCCCCTAATTTCTTGTCCATAACACACAACTGCTAAAACTAGCACATCAAACATGATTGTTCTCATCCTCCAACCATCCTCAAACCTCCTCTCATCTATGCCTCAAACTTGGCCCATTATTTTATTCTTATAGTTTCCAGAGCTTCCTAGCACTTTTCTGTGATAGCGACTCTGCGGTATAGAGGACCTAAAGGCAGCAGAGGAAAAAAAGTAGGAGCAGGAAGAAAGATTGCACATGAGCAGTTGGAAGGGAAGATAAACTTGGAGATTCGTGGGAGAAAATGGAGAATCAGGAGATAGGGAATATGGGAAAGGGAGAAGAAGAGATTCTGCTAGTAAAAATCAGAAAAGTGATTCAATAAGGTGAGGGAGGGTAAGGACTGACAAGAGATGGAGAGTAGACAAGGAAATGTCGGAATGATGAATGCGGAGGAAGTAAAGGCAGGCTAAAGGAGAGTGAAGAGAAAGGGAGGAAAGGGGAATTAGATAATAGAGAACTCAATAAAATCAAAAGAGCTCACGGAAGAGAGGCAATAGGCAGTTATAAACAGGGAAAGGGATGAGATTGGTGTATAAATGAGGCAATTGGAATTGATGAATGGACAGAATATTTCAAATCTGCTAGGGAGCGTGGAAAATAAAGTAAAGGGCAAAGGAAAAAAGGGTGGTCGCGGAAGATGACGATGGTGGCAATGAGATTGGTTGGAGAGAGGTTTAGGACGCAGTCCTAAAACAAGAAAGAAACGAATCAACAGCTAAAGATGGCTTGGAGAACGAAGCACTGGAATATGGCGGGAAGGGGTATAAGAAGAGGGGTAAAAGAAGAGATGTGCAAGATTTACAATAAGGTCTGGAGAAACTAGAAAGACTAGTAGAAGAAAAGGAAAGTATACCACAAAATCGAACTGGCTCTAGAAAAGGTATGGGAACAATACACGTAAGTTACGTGCTCAATCATCTGGTGAATAGAAACTTAAGGCGGCAGAAAGGGAAATTTGTCGTTCTGCTTGTGGATTTTGAAGCAGCTCTTGATTCCATGAACGGATGGGTCTTTTGGGACGACATGATAGAAAGATGAATAGATTCCGGTTGGATAGAAAAGGTAAAAGAGATGCTTGTGGAGACGAAGATGAGAGTGAAGATAGAAGAAAGGAAGGAAAGGAATTCTGGACAGGACAAAAATTTAGGTAATGGTGTCCGTTGAGTCCTCTATTGCTCAGTGTCCTCATGGCAGAATTAGAGGAGATCGCATAAGCCTGCGTACGGGAGATTCGGGAAACGGAGGGTAGGGTAACGTGGGACGTCCGAACTTGAAGAAGGAGAGAAACGAAAGGAGGTTCGATTATGGAATCCAAGATAGGGATGGAGAATAGCACGAGAAGAGGAAGAGATAACGGCAAGGCAGGGAAAGGATAGATGGGGAAAAATCTTGCCATCAAGATTCAATATCTAGTACAGGTTGGCGAGAACAAGGAAGAACTGGAATATCCAAAAAAGATAAAGACAGAGAACAAGTAGAATAGGGTTGTGAAATTTAGGATGTGAGAGGAGATGAGAGCATGCAGGTATTGGATGAATGAAGAAGAGAATTTGTGTAGAGTTTTGTAGGTAAGAGCGGGAATCATTGCTGCGTGTTCTAGAGAGGTGCACAGGTGACGAAAGAAGGGGAAATAGTGTAGGAGATAGAATCAAGTGGATTTTGAATGTAAATAGTAGGGACAGGGAATGGAGGGAGAAGCTGGAAGAGGTTTGTTTTTTACCTTTGTTTACATAAATGTAAAAGTGACTAAGATTAGGGATAGTATTTAAGATGGTTTGTAAGAAATAGTTGGTGAGGTGGTGCATCAGGATTCAAGATAAGAAAGAAGAAAGAAATGTGGTATCCCTATAGTTCCAGTGATTCTCAAAATTCAGAAGAAATCGGAATAGATGGAAAAAAGAGTAAGAGCTTTCCAGAATTGTTTCCTCATTCATCTTTCCTCTTTTCTATTCTCACACAAGGTTGAAATTACAGAGGGTTCAGCGAGAACTCCTGATTCCGGTTGTGCACATGCTAAGGGAGGATGATTTTGTCTTAACTCTCATTTGAGGATTCCAATATCAATAGAGCAGTACAACTAACCCGCATGAGACTTCCGTTTAGCTGAACTCCCGTTTAGCTGAACTTCCATTTACCTGAACGCTTCCACGCTCGCTTAGCTGAACTCGCTGAACTCGAGCAGCCCCCTCTAGCCCCACTACTCTCGAGTAGATACGGCAACTGACGGTAGCGACCAATTAGAAGTCACCTCTAGAAACGCCCATGTGGAGGAGGAAAGTGGTGGAAATTTCTCCTGAGTTCAGCGAAACGAATGTTCACGTCGCCTATCGGTTCAGCTTAACGGAAGTCTTCTGTAAAACAAAAATAAGGGACTAGACGATCATGAGATAATCGTCTATCTTACAATTATTCATCACTTTCTATTCTTGAAGCGAAGTAAACATGTTTTCTGGGGCAAATATCACGACGAAAATAATAAAATCCTTCTATTTTAAGCTCAATTATTCCTCTTCAGTAATTTAACTATTGTTTCATTTGAATACAAATTTTAATAAATGATTGTTAAAGAAGCTCCAATTGAAACGGATTAAAAAAAAGACATTAGTTACACTTTGTACTTTATAGTCAACGTCGTGGTTACGATATAACTTGATTGAAGACACTTCAGATAAAGTAAGAATATTGGATGCATGTACGTGGTTTAATTAACATGCAAATTGTTACGTGCCACAAAAGGAGCGCGGTGGCGTTAATACATGTGTAAACAAGGCTACGCAGAAAAAGGCGTTTTCCTCGCTTTCAAAATCGTTAGAACCAAGAAAATAGAAGGAGACGAACCGCCTGAAATCTCTTCTACATCAATTTATTTTCCCTCGCATCCTATACCAACATTTTCTTCCGCCACTACGATCCCAACTTTTGCTTGTAAAAATAGGAAGAAAAAACTGATGAAACACACTCGCGAGTTTATAAAAGTCTCAGAGAAAATGGATTCAGCGAGTGGACTATTAAACACTTTTTGAAGAGATTTTCAAGTTTTCCAAAGTGCATAAAAAGTAATTTCCCTTTCTGATCGTAAACATGACAAATGCCAAAGCTCTCATTCTTTCCAGGGCAAGATTATCAAACTTTGTGGTTCATCTCATGAAAATGCATTAAAATTAATATTCATTCAAAATTAATCTCTGACAACATGTACACTCTTGAGGAAAGCTCTTGTTCGTTTTAGATAGAAAGAAGAATAGTTTTGAGAAGCTATATTTTCAGAGCTGCCAAAGCCCAATTGACTTTGACAAAATAATATTTTCAGACCATAAAAAACAGAAAATGAATAAATAAAACTTTCGATGGAAAAAGGAGGGGAGGGGGGAGCAGCCGCATCTTATTCTACTCAATTTCATCTAATTCATTGTACGATTATTTTTCTATGTGACTTTCACTTCATTTTGTTTCTTGTTTCCTTACAAGCTTCCCATTCCCCATCTTACACTTCTCCAATCTTCTCTTCCACTTCTCTAGCTTTCTATACTTCCTTCACCCATTCTTCCTCAATCTATTCTTCTCCTGAAAACCGCTCAACACTTTTTTGCGATCCTACTGTCTCTCCGTTTCCCCTCATACAACCATCCCACACATTCTCCCATGTTTGTTCTTCTCATTCACATATTCTGCACTTCCTTTTCTCCTTTTTCCCAATACGCTTTCATGAGACATCGTTCTGTTATCACGATCTTGCTATTCTTGACCCCCCTTTCTCTCCCCATCCGTTTTCTAAATACTTTCGTAGTCCTTCCTTTCTCTTTATCTCATTCCATTCATAATATTTGGACTCCTCAATCTTTTCTCATCTTACTACCATTTGTCTTTCCTTATCTTTTTGCTCTAATTCTTCGAACTTCACTACCATTTCATCTCATATACCTCTATCCAGGAAGGAATTATTCCTTCCTTCTTTCTATCTCGTTGACATATTCACCCTCTTTCTTTTTTCTTTTACCTTCTCCAAAAATTACTTTGCTTAATATCGTTCCTTTCCCTCCCTTAGCTTTTCTTCGAATTCCCGTGCCCTCTTGCCAGTTCCGCTACCCAATTTGTGCCGTCTCTTCTCCTTGGCCTCTTTTTTTACCTTTTTTTCTCCTCTTTTCTCCCATCACACAACTAAGTATATTCTTTCCTTTTCTTCTATACGCATCCCTACTACTCTTCCCTTTCCTCCATCTTCTTAGTTCCCTCCTCACTTCCTTCTTTTTCCCTTCACATTCCTTATCCAAGCTATTCCCAACCCTTACTTCCTAACTCTTTTATGCTCGTTCCCTTCATAACTCTTTTCATCTCTCTGTTAATTATTCCCATCTCTTTATCCACATTTTCTTCTCCAATTTCTACATTCTTTATCTTTAGCTTGAATTGCTCTTTTTCTTCTGTTGACTACTCCCCTCTACATATTCATTTTACCTTAATTGCCTTTTTACCTTTATCCCTAAACTCTTTTCACTTCCTAGGGTCAGTATTATTGGAAAGTGATCAGAATCTTTATGTTCTCCTACCTATAGTTTCTTGGCCTTCTCTGTAGCCTTGTCGTCTACGACCACATAATGAATTACCGTTACCTTCTCACCTCCTGAGCGTTTATATTTACCTCCCTTATTACCCTCTGAATTTTTGTTGAAGATAAACTATCATATCTCTTCTGAACACTTTTATAATCTTCCCCCTCCACATTCAGTATCTTATCTTTGGATTCACTCCATTGCTCTGCTCCCCATCCTCTTCCTCCTCTATCCCCTGTCCATGCATCAAAATCTTCTATTACTGCCACTATCTCCCATCTGTCTTTTCCTATTTTCGTCTCTTCTACCAATAATCCTTCAATATCTTCCTTCATTGTTACTCCATCCTTCTCTGCTATGTATTCCTTCCTCATTCCCACAATTTTTTCTCGCATTGCTCTGCCTTTTCTATTATCCCTTTTTGCATTCTGACCTGTCAATGGTAACCTCCTAGTAATCTTCTCCAGCCTCCTGGCTCTTCCTATCCAGCCTTTGCTTTCGAAGTGTCGTGAGAGTTGACCACGGCCACGGTGGCGCTGGTTGTTCATTGGCCCGAGATTTATTCACATGCATGGGAAAAAACGTGAAAATTCAATTTTCGTATAATAAAAACATTTAATCGAATTTTCTTCTGCATTACGCTAATCAATAAAACTTCTTATTTTTCCAAAGCAAAATTCACTATGAAAAAATGTAAGTTGCTCGAGTTTTCTACGAAAATTCGGTTTACTTTTCGGCGGGCAGTTCAAATAGAAGTTCTTTCATCTGTATTTAAATGATGATATTAATATTTATTGTCTTGATTGAAGTAAATAACTTTATTATTATTACATGATATAATTTTTTATTATTAATAATTGAACATTAAAAATACTTTTCAACTTAACTTTTTAACACTAGTATACAGATTTATTTTTGCTTGATGTTTAATCACTGATTTGTTGATATTGCATTGAAATCGGAATATTATGGTTATTACATAATTTGAATAGAATGATTTGTATAAAAAGTAAGGCTTTCCACAGTCTATGAAATTTGAAAGCTTTGATGGACAATAAAGTATTTGCAAATAATTGTGATTTTCATGATCCTTTTCTTTTCAATTGTGGAGAAAAATTGAATTTATCATATAAGGCATGAAGTTTTTAATTTTATTATGATTCTGACGAATTATGACCTCGTTTCTGAATCTAATTTCTTATATGTTTCCTATTATTTTATTTATTTAATGATTCAGACGAATTATGAAATTTGTACTTTTTTAACATTCGTTAGGAAACCTTCAACGATTCATTTAAGAATATCAATGTTCCTAATTATTGTAGGAGCACTAGGGCGAACGCCGAAAATTTTTTCGCGGGGGCTTTTTCTAATAAAATTTTTTTGACACCATTTCGTCATCAGAACGTATGAATTCGATGATCAGATTTCCAGAAATTTCGGGGGCGGGGGTGACTCCCCCCTCCCCCTGCGTTCGCCACTGCATGAGCAAATACGTTCTTGAAATTTGAAACTATGGTAAAATGGATTTCTAATTTACAGCAATAGTATAAGGATAAAATAATAATCGAAATTACAACCTATACCGACCTCATTCCTTGCCCTAATTTCTTATATATTTTCTATTTTTTTTTTTACATTATATATATATATATATATATATAAATTAGGGCAAAAAACAAAGTCGATAGAAGTTTCTCATTTTATTATGATTTCGAAGAATTGTACTTTTTTTAACATTCCTTAAAAAACCTTAAACGATAATAAACAGTTATTAGAGTATCAATTTTCCTAATTATTGCATAAGCAATTACGTTTTTAAACTTTGATACTATAGTAAAAACAATCATTGATATTGGTGTGAATTGGAAATCGTTTTTACTATAGTTTCAAATTCCAAAAACATATTTGCACATACAATAATTAGGAAAATTGATAGTCTTATATAATTGTTTTATGATCGTGTGAAATTTTCTGACGAATGTTCAAAATAATACAAAGTCCATATTTCGTCTATGATTATAAGTAAATTAAAGCGGCCTTCTTCAAAAAAAGGACAATTTAAATATAAATTAAATTAATACTGTGTGTGCTATAGCAATATAAAAATTAATAAAATTGATCAGACTAATTTTTTTGTATCAATTTTTCCAATACAAAAACAATGGGGAAAAACATATATTTATATTAATATAGCACACAAATGTACCTATTACTTAAATTAATAATAAATCGTATTAAAGTTCTTTCATTTTTTACATTCTCATCAGAGAAGGTATTAGATTTGTGTGAAATTTGACCCCCCCAGTTTTTGTCAAATGTCCACGTT
>WSXT02124051.1:0-29352 GCA_011762715.2 Neuroterus valhalla | reverse complement strand
AGAGTACTACACATTACTAACGGAAATTGAAGCCTGCCTAAATTCCAGGCCCTTCGCGTACTTGTCAGTGGATCCTGACCAACTTCCACCATTACAGTGGGTAATGGAATAAGTCTCTGCCCTTCATCCAGGAAAAGATGGAGTGGTCCGGGTGGCCACAGTAATTACACCAACGGGAAAAACGAAACGTGCAGTTACCAAATTGTGCGTGCTTCCCAAGGAGAATCAACTTGTTAAGGACAAATAAGTTTTATATCTTGTGATGAGTGAATTTATTCAACTAGTTTTTAAAGGAATCTCCACTATTCAATCGACTTGCAGTAACGATGTTCTTAAATGTTTTCAGTTCATATTATAACTTGAATTTTATAGCATGTTCAAATATTTCGAAAGCCTAGCTTCGAGCCTTTCAAAGGGGGCAGGATGTTTGAGCCTCACTCAAATCGAATATCTTTACTTTCTTATGTCCAAGTTCGAAAACGGCATGTGCAATGACGATCTCATTTTCCACCCTCACCTTGGGATTGGGACCGAGACTCCGACTTGAGGTCAGTTAGCTTACGACGCTTGAAAATCGTGCACGCGCTTTAGCCCCTTTGTCAAGATTTTAAAACATTGTCCTTGAATACATTCTAAATAGCAGTCTTCAATCTTTTTCTGCGATCATATTATGTTTTGACCACTGTCTACTAATTATCATGTATAACCTTACTTTACTGCGCTTCTGATAAATTTATTTTGAGTGAACATAAACCATTTCTTTATTCAAAATGATAAAATACAGAAACTCCAATCCCAGTTTCTGAAGATTGTTTGAGCGTCTTGAATGCGCTGCTTCACACTGAGATCGTCATAGCACATGCCGTTTTTGAACTTGGACATAAGAAAGTAAAGATATTCGATTTGAATCAGGCTCAAACAGACAGTCTTTTAAATATTCAAGTAGTGCAAAGAGTAGTGCAGGGAGGCAGAAAAATCGAGCCTTCAAGACAGATGAGAGGAAGTTCTATCATGTACCAAGTAAATATCAACATATGCAGCTGAACACCGAAGTACCTCAATGGGATGAAATGGCTGATAACTGGTCAGGCGTTTGGGGAAGAAATAACACAAGCAATTTAGACACTGCGGGGTTTCAACTGGAGGAAGAAAGGGCAAGCGGAAACCCTGTAATGGATCCTACTATCATCACAGACTTCGACGTTTCAGCCGTTTTGGAAGATCTAGTGATTGGAAAGCTCCAGGTCTAGACATAATACACAATTTCTGGTACAAGTACCTTTAAAGTGTGCAAACTACTTTGACGAGGTGTTTTCGGAAGATCATCGAACATCCAGATGTAATGCCAAACTTTGTGCTCAACTTTGTGTTAGAGGAGCCACGTATACCCAGTGGAAAATTGCCAAGACTTACTATTGGCGCAATATTGGGACCAATCTTGGGGTGAGTACGCCCAGCGCCTGGACAAAATTGGCCAAGCAATGGGCCGATGGTAAATTTCCCACTGGGTATGTAGCCTAAGAAACCAGACACTCGGAATCCATCTGAATGTTGACCAATAGCCCGCCTTCCAACGATTTTCAAGTGTGACAGCTGTAATCGCAGATACAGTTTACGCCTATTGTCATGGGAACAACATCCTTACCGAAGAATAAAAAGGATGCTGTAAAAACTCGCGCGATAGTAAAGATATAGTTACCATTGACGCTGTGGCCATGACGCAAGCTAGGAAAGATCAAAGAAACTTGCACATGGCTTACATTGACTACAAGCAAGTGTTTTCTTCGGTACCACATGACTATTTGCTCCAAGTTTTGAATATTTGCAAGATCTGCCCACGCATCATTGACCTCCTTAGTCGTGCGATGATGCGTTGGAAAACAAAAATTAAGTACTTTGATCATGGACTACCAAGGACAACTAGACCATTTCGCATTTCAACGGGTATCTTTGAAGGGGCCTCCTCCAGCGCATTCTGGTTCTATTTAGCGATGAATCCATCAAGCCAAACACAAGATATCATGTTTCATGGATTCAAAATACATAACGATGAGGATGGTCATATACTGCCCCATCTCCTGTACATGGATGACCTTAAGTTATACGCTATTTCAAACAAAAAACTGCATTAAGTGATCAATGCCATAAGTCAGTTTTCAAATGACATCCACATGGAGTTTAGACTAGATAAATGCAGAACAGTGCATTTCCTTGGAGGAGAATAGTGAGACGAGGAATTGAAGAAGGAGAATTAGGACCATGTGGAGGCAATGGTTGAGGTCGAGACATATAAATATCGATACGTCACTATGTAGTGTACGTTTGACAGGTGCTATTGCGAATTGACGCCATGGTCTTTGAAGTATAGTTGGTTTGTTAGTTGCATTACGGGAAACAAGAGCCCTCTATTAGGTGGAAAGGCTAACGTTATAAAGGCGAACCGAGTTAAAGCGGTAAATCAGAGTATGTTCTTGAGTCAGCTGAATAGGTTAACATGACGATTCGGGACAGCGTTCATTATAAGGCATCAAAGAACGTGTCCACGTTTCAACTCGAAAATACATGGCTACCTTCTTTCCAGGGTACAATACAGATCAGTGGTCATACAATATACCTCGTGAAAACATCGTCTGCTCTGCATGATGCAGGCTACCTGTATGTATAGAATTGTGGCCTAGTATTACCAGGTGCATATAACGCACCTTGCAGTGTCTACAGACTATAGCGTATGATCGACAAAGTTGTCAAAATAAAAGTCCGTACCCCAAACGGTCGGCGAATCACACCCTGCTGAACTTGGTAACATGTACACCAACAAGGGTAATTTCCGTTGCAGGTAAATGGTACCCTGGAACGAGTGTTCCATTCAATCTTTGTTTTTGCTGTAAACCAACAAAATCAGGGATATCAACCCTGACGTTATACCTGTTCTAACTTACTCTTTTGGTCTCATAAAATGGTCAAACAGGAGAATACATAGAACCATTCGCGTTAAAATGACTGAGCATCGAAGGCACCAAAGCACTTCGACGATTGAAAGGGTAGGTCTACCGCGACATATAGGGGATAGAGGCGTTGTATACGTCGAGCAGCTGTACATATCTCAAATAACACAGCTGTGAGACTAATCTATCAGCAAGCGAGATGTTGCGCTCTACGATCACGTCTGTCAAGTAAATCTCGATTACACGCCCTTGAACTTGCCCTCAGTGGAAGCTTAGATTATCAGAGCGGAAATGAGGGAGGAATTAGAAACGCAATGGAGACAAAAGCTATCCACCACGAGCACTCGGATCCTTAAATTATATCAAGACGTAGTTGACGGGTGCCGATTGTATGGAGATACCAACGAATCCATCTAGTAAATTATTGACGGCTGTCGCGTGATGGCTCAGAGGTAGTACAGGCACAGACATAATGATGTAGCAGGCATTATACATTAACAACTTACCCTAAACCTAGGACTCTTAATAGAATGAAAGCCTTTCTACAGATACATTCCAGTTCCTGTTTTGCAAAATGAAGATTACATCTTATATTGGGATAAAACTATCTAGACAGATCATTATATCCGAGCCAATCGAACTGACAGCGGGGTGCGTGAAAAAAGTGGCGGTTTTATCAACGACATTGCTTGTCCACTTGAATGAAATTTGCACGCAACCCAACAACCAAGATCTATAAGTATAGTAAGCTGAGGCATGGAGTGAAGACGATATGGAGCAATGCGGAACATGCATTTATTTATCCTATCATGATATCGGCTACAGATAATGTACAAACAAGATGCACTATACATTTCAAACGTCTAGGAGTCAGTAAGGTACTGGTAACGACCAAAAACTTTGTGGAGTAGCATTATGTTTTAATTACGACGTAATACTATCGAACTATAGGAGTGAGAAGGAGAGCTGATCGAGTAATGACGACATGCGCGGTAGTGACTGCGCGGATACTTTGGGTCAGTCGCTCAAATTTGTTGACAATTGACTGGATAGATGAACGTAAAGGGAAGACTGGATCTATCAGGTCATGCGCAGTGGAGAGTGCGCGGAAACTTTGGGTCGGTCTCTCAAATTTTGTGACCCTTGACTGGATAGTGGAACGTGGAGGAAAGACTAGATCAATGACGTCATACGGAGTGAGGAGTGCGTGGATGCTTTTGGTTGGTCCCTCAAGTTTAGGGAGTCAACTCAATCTTCCGGAAAGCAGATGATGGTTGGTATTCCAACCGTCTCAACTCTATATATTAGTTGGTATTCCAAATGATTCGTGAATGAAGAAGGTAACAGTTTGCGGAAGATCTAGCCGACGACAGTTTGTATCCCAACAGTCTCAGCCCTGCGGAATACCGATCCGCGAATAAAAAATATGAACGTAACAAGGTTGAGTACAAAAAAAAATGACGCGATACTAATTATTGTCAAAAGTATATTCAATGTATCTTCATTCTATAGCGTTGTTGAAACGTACAGTGGATTCGAGGTTCAGTGAATCGGTACTTCGAATATCAGTAAGTTGGCTACCAACCTTAGGAGGACCTAGAGTTGGAGACCAACCACAGACTTTTCAAAGTAAGAGCTGCGAATCAGCCCTGGAGATACTCAGAGCTCACAAAGTTGAAACGCCGCAACGATGCTGCACTCACTCTGACTCGTGGCTGCTGATAACGATGTGGCACTCATTCGCATCGTTGCGACATTTCGACTTATGGAGCTCTGGAGATACTGCCATTACTGGCTGGAGCGCGTCCTTTTATACCGGAGGACTCGTATGTGGTGGGTTAGAGAACGCGAAGAGAGGGCAGAAAATCGGTGGTGGGAATGCGCGCGCTGAGTTTCGCGGGAGCTGTACTCACGGCCCTTTACCTCCAACAAGTTTCTGCTACTCTGCAGGCGCGATGGAGTGTGCTTCCCTTATACTGGCAAGAACAAACTACGTTACGTAGGTGCGTCTGTACCAGGGTAGAGATAGCGTATTCCTTTTTCTGCAAGGGTAGGGGGGCACTTGAGCCAAACGTTCACTTATGTACTGACTATATCAACTTTGGTCTTAATGTAAGAAGCTATCAATCGAGGAAATAGACGACGTTTGCCAGAGGGTTTAATATAAGTATTCAAAAAGTCTCGCCTTATGCAAGTCACGTATAACAGAGTTTTGGAAATAATTGAACAATTCTAAAATTAAAAAATTAGCTGGAGTACAATTATACATACATCTTTCACTCCTTGAAAATAGACAGTTGCATGAATGATAGAAACTTACCTGAAACAGAAAGGAATATAGTTATTTAAAATATGTATATATTATTATCATTATTAGGATACAATAACGGTATTCGACACATGTATGTGAAGAAACCACAAATTGCAAAATTTCTAATTATTTGTGACTGAAAAATCTACAAAAGTCTGTTTTGGCCCCAATCTCTTATTTTAGACAGACTGTAAGGTCCTGATTCGAATTGGTGGCTGCGCTAACTTGTCTGACCCGAGAATATTTCAAAAAGCTCCTTTGAACATGAACGTCTCCATGAGAACAGCAAGAGCATTCTTAACAACTCATTTTAGTACAAAATACCTTGGATTTCCTTGATCATTTCGAGACAATATATTATGTCAATTGTCCATTTGTCTGTTTTAACTTAACACAAATGTTACAGATTTATTGAATCGTAATAGTTTCCATTTACAGGATAAGAGATCAATATCTATGTCATTAGGTGGCAATAGATTAGCAAATTTCTGAGATATTTTTAGGTTAATGTTGCTGAAAATATTTCTGAATTTTGAAAGAAGAAATATTCCTGATTGAGAAAAACAGTTTTTCTTCAAAATTCTTGATTTTAAAATAAAAATCTATCTTTTATGGTAAAACTTGTCTTTCCTGATTGAAAATTCAACATTTTTCCAAAAAAACGTATTATTTTGTCAAAGACCCGGCTTTTTTACAAAATACGTTCTTTTTAGGTAAAAAATGGACTTTTTTGTTGGAAATTTTTCTTGGATAACAGAAACATTCATGTTTTTTGGTTAAAAATCCATGCTTTTTGTGAAAATTTAACATGATGATTTGGGAATTCAACTGTCTTCTTTGAAATTATTTCTTTTTCAGCTGAGAATTTACCAGTTTTTGGATAAATATGAAGATTGTTCGTTCGAAAATTTGATATTTCGGCGGGAAATTCTTTCTTTCGAATGGTTAATTTGAACTGAAAATCCAACTTCTCAATTTAAAAAAAAAAAAAAACATTTCTTGCATTAAAAAATTGAAACATTAGAAATTGAAAATGTAAATATTTTTTTCAATTCGTCTTTTTTGGTTGAAAAAAAAACCGTTTTTTCTTAAAAAATTTTGATTTTAGAATGAGAATTCATCTTTCATGTTAAAACTTGTTTTACCTGGTTTAAAATTCAACATTTTTCCTGAAAACTTATTATTTTGTCGAAGACCCGCCTGTTTTCTAGAAAACACATTCTCCTTAGGTGAAAAATGGGCTTTTTCGTTTGAAATTCATCTTTTTTCATGAAAATTTAACTTGCCGATTTGAAAATTCAACGGTCTTCTTTGGAATTATTTCTTTTTCAGCTAAGAATTTAACAGTTTTTGGATGAATATGAAGATTATTTGTTCCAAAATGTTATGTTCCGGCGGGGAATTTTCTTCTTTCGAATGGTTATTTTTAACTGAAAATCCAACTTCTCAATTTTTTTTGAAAAAAAAAAATTTCTTGCATTAAAAATTGACCTTTCTTTCATAAATTCAATAAGGTTTAAGTTCTGAACGTTCAAATGAACGAAACTATTATCTGATGTTTTTGGGAACTAGAAATAATGCTAAAATATTTATTTACTTCCCTTGAAAATGGTAGATTACAAAACAACTTTGAATGTATTAATTGAAATTGCAGTTGGAACCATATTTGCTGGTCAATTAAAATTGCAAAAAAATGCTTCGTTCATTTGAACGTTCCGAACTTTCAGGATACTAAATTCATGTATTTTTTTTAATTTATCATCTATGATAGAATTCACGTTTCTTGGTTAAAACTCCATCTTTTTTTCGTTAAAATTTTACTTGACGATTTGAGAATTCAACTGTCTTCTTTGAAATCATTTATTTTTTAGTTGAGAATTTGACGGTTTCCGGTTAAATATGAATCTTATTTGTTCGAAAATTTGACATTTCGGCGGAAGATTTTTTTCCGAATGGTTATTCTCAACTGAAAATTTAACTCCTCAATTTTCTAATTGAAAACAAACGTATATCTCACATGAAAATTGAACATTTTTGTTGAAAATTCATGCATTTTGTAAAAATTTGTCTCTAGCAAAAATCCATCTTTTTCGTTGGAAATTCATTTCTCTTGATTGTAAATGAACTCTGTTGTTGTAAATTCAACTGTTTTTCGGTTGAAAATGTAATTATTCTGTTCAATTCATCTTTTTTGGTCGGAAATGCAGCATTTTTTTCCTGAAAATTCTCAATTTTAGAATGAAATTTTTTTTATGTTAAATTTTGTTTTTCCTGGTTGAAAGTTCAACATTCTTCCTAAAAATGTATCATTTTTCTGAAAATCCGGCTGTTTCAATAAAAATGCCAAGAGAGATTACTTCCCTCTTGGTTGAAATTAAACATTTTTGCTGCAAATTCAACATATAGGTTTGAAAAATCAAAAATTAATCTTCCCTGGTTGAAAATGAACTACTTTCTCCAAAATTCAGCTGTTTTTTGATTGAATCAGATAGTCGTATAACACCTACACTGATTTTTTCCCGATCCTCAATCGGCGGTGTGGACTGGAATCTATCGAAGTTGCGGACATTGAATCTATGGGGTGTCAGGATGAAAAATAATAACTCGCAGGTGGTGAAATATTTCTCGCTTATCTGAAAACGATGTCGAATTTGAAATAGACACTTTGCTTTCGTCATCGAGGCTTTTTTACTGCGCCTATCATATCCGGGTCTTTTGAGTTAAGCCCCCATTCCCCTTCGGAGAAATAGATAGATAACACACATCTCGTTTTCTAAAACTGTCACGTAAGCAGTCCACCGTCTTTGCCAGCTTCATATCACTTTATCATTTTCCGGAATTTTCCTGGGGGATTGAGAAATTCGATTTTAATTCACGGCTGACCTGCTTTTCCGAGTTTGGTATTCCAGAAAAGGTCCCAGAAGGAACTTTAATTTTTTTCCATTTCCCTATATTCCTAGATATTTCCTCGGAGAGAAATCGTGGATTCAGTTGTAGATTCAACTATTTTCTTCAAAATACATTTTTCTTGTCTGGAAATTCAGTTACTTCTCGTAGAAAAACACAAGTTTTTGATTTGGGAGTTCATCCGATTTGGATTGGAAATTCAGGCACCATTAAAAATCACTACATTTTTTTTTTTTTTTTTTTTGAACGGTTAGAAAGCCTATAAAATTCCATGTCTAGTAATGTCAAACAGATTTTTTTTTCATCTGCTGGAGAGAATATAGCACGTGATAAGTTTCTTTACAAATTCTAGTTTTTCTAGAATTTTGTACCTCGAATTCAACTTTTAGCATGACCTAGGAAAATTGTTGCAAAAATCCGAAAATTATGCGACATAGAGCCCGAAATCTTATCTTTAATTCATGCCAAAGAAACTTCAAAAATCTCTATCAGTTCCCGAGATACGATCAAAAATGTTCAATCGTATCTGAGTTGAGTTCTACTCGACGATCACGGTTCTCGGCCGGTCCGCTGCTCGTCTCGTTTGTTGGGGCAGGACGGAATAGGCCACGCACAGAGGTGGTGCTTGATTGAGGTTCTCAAGTACTTTTTATTCAGCTCATCAGTAATTTTTATATCAAATTATTGTAAATTTTGTAAATTATTAATTGTTATTTTAATTATTTACAATTTTTCAATTCAGAATTATCCCCATATCGATGAATGAGAAATGATGAACAGTTTTTCTTATTTCTTTAAATTTTTATGAACTAGAATATTATTAAAAATATAGATATATTGTTACGAGAATTACTTGTTTTTCAAACGAATCAGGCATCTAAATTCTTAATAGATTATTTATATGAAAAACAATAAAAAATATTAGAAGTGAATAATAATGAAATTATTATAACTTCAATTTCTATTTAATGGCTTACAACTTCCCTTTATGGTTACTATATATATAAATTCGTTTTCTTGCAACCATCCATCGTAAATTTTCACGATTATTTGATAGTCTAACTTTTTCGGCAATTTTACCATAAAAAGTGTTTATATGTAGTTCTTGAAATAGTAAAAAAAAAATTTTTTAACTGTTCTTTAATGGAGGTTTTGTTAGATTGATTGATGTGAACTACTTAAATATTACACATAGATTGGTCTGATTAGATATATTTTTTTTTAGAAAAGAAGGAGCATACTAAAGTAAGTTCGTTTGTTTATGTACATGCGCGAAGGTCACTTAGCAGTGCATTTCTGAGAAAAACAAAGCAGACTTCTTTCAATGAACGTTTTTCTTCTATTTCCTTCCCTGCCATTCTTACCTAATACAGGTTGATATTAACAATGACTATGAAAATTAATTGTAAAATGTGAAAAAATGCTTTTGAACAAGGAAATTAATCTGGATTTGATGGTAAAAATATGTACTTTATGTGGAGAAGGATTTTATTACGGTGAAATTGCCGAAAAAGTTGGAGTTACAAATAATAATTTATTATAATAATTAAATTACTATTCCTTTTAAATATTTTGAGTGTTTTTCATATCGATAATTTATTCCGAATTTAGATGCTTCATTCGTTTGAAAAATGGTTTACCCTCGCCACAATATATCTACATTTTTTATTAATCTTCTGGTTGATAAAGTTTTATGAAATGGAAAAAACTGTTTATCGTTCTTTTTCTTCAATATGGAGATATTTCTGAATTTGAATAATTGTGAATAATTGAAAAAATATTCAATAATTTATAAATTTTACAATAATTTGAAATAAAAAATTACTGATGAGCAGAATCAAAAGTACTTGAGATCCCAAATCAAGCACCTCCCTTGTGCGTGGCCTATTCGGTCCTGCCTTAACGAAGGAGGCGAGCAGCAGACCGGCTGAGAACCGTGATCGTCGACTAAAACGATTGAATATTTTTAACCGTATCTCGGAAACCGATGAAGATTTTTCAAGTTTCTTTTGCTTCAATTAAAGATAAAATTTCAGGCTCTGTGTCATATGATTTTCAGATTTTTGCAACACCTTTCCTAGGTCATGCTAAAAGTTGAAGTCCAGATATAAAATTTTAGAAAATCTTTAATTTGAAAAAAAAAAATTATCACGTGCTGTATTCTCTTCAGCAAATGACAAAAAAATCTGTTTGATATTAAAAGACGTGGAATTTCATAGGCTTTCCAACTGTTTTTTTTTAAAATGCCCTTTCATTTTTTTTCGCTGACTTACCGTGGTTCAAAGCCAGCAGTGATTTTTAATTGTGCTCGCGTCAATCGATCTCATAATTTCCGACGGTAGTGTACAACTTGTCCTGCTTGATTTGAAATGATCTTATTTTAGAGTATACTAGAACATCCGGGAGTTCTAGTTCAATTTGAGATTCACAATGTTCAATTCAATTAAAGTTATACTCCGTAACAGAATTACTCATAGATTCCGGTTTTCCAATGTCAAAATTTGTTACTTTTAATCAGCGCGTACGAGAGAGGTGCTGTCACTATGTACAGTAAATCTCAAAATTCGGTAATCTTTATAATGATTTATAAAATTGACCAAAATATTCCTATTAATAAAGGCTGCGTATTCTGAAGGAGGCTTCTGAGTGTGATCCAGAAAAAAATAATTCAGATAGAAATTGTTTATTTATCAGAAGTTATTTGGAGATTCAGTTTTCGCTTTCTCGATAGGGAAAATTCACAATTCTTATATAATCCTAATGATCAAGGCCTCATTTAATTCTCGGAAGGATTCTCGAAAATTCTATTTGGATTTTGTTGATTGAAACTTGAAGTTCCATTGTTTTTAATAATTTCAATACCTACAAAAACAGATTGGCAGAGAATCTGACAACGAACTAAATGAGGCCTTGATCATTGGGACTTGATAAGAATTGTAACTTTCCCGTAACGAGAAAGCAAAAACTGAAACTCTAAACAACTTCTAATAATAAAACAATTCCAACCTGAATTATTTTTTTCCTGGAACACACTTAGAAGCCTCCTTCAAAATACGTAGTAATTATTAATAGATATATTCTGATCAATTTCATAAATCATTTTTAAGATCATTGAATTTCAAGATTGACTGTACGTAGAGTACATCCTTAAATTACATAGTGGAATCAACTTTTAGCCAAAACTACGCAATCAATTTTGATTCTATTTTTTCAGATTGAAGCTTATGAAATTTCAGAAAAAGTTGACGAGGCATATTTTTGGAAAGTTCTTCAATTCACTTTCATTCAATAATGAAAATTCAAAAAAAAATGTCAAAAATGCCATTTTGTGGAAATTCATCCAATTTATGCGGAAGTACACAATATAAGAGAAGAAACTTGTCTTGAATGATGTCTAGCAGTATCAGATATTTCTTCCGTTGTTTACAATTTTTATAAACAAATTAATCAACAAAATTAAGATCTTTAGTAAAAATGATATATAGCTACTTCAGATGTTGTTTTTAAGTACAAATTTTTGAGTGAAAATTGTGAAGTTGAAATCTTAAGAAAAAAGTTATTTCGATTAAACTTGTAGGAAACACATAACATTTGTTAATTATTTTAAAAAATTTGATTAACAAATGCATCAAGTCGTCTTTTTCAAATAAGATTGTTTTGTTTTTTCCGCAGGAAGGAAAAATAATATCTTTTTTTATAGCTTTTGTGTGCAATTCTTTGATGCAAGACACTAAGTGTTTTTTTCAAACAAAATCGATTAACAAACTAATAATCTTGTCATTTTTCTCTAAAAAGAATTCGTTTTTTTATTCAACTTCAAATATGTTGAAATACCTCTACATGATACTTGGTTACAGAACATGTTTATTATTTTTACAATTATTTATAAAAACCAGTCGAAAAATATCAAAAACGTATAAAATTTCTTAGATCGTTCATGTTGCTCCGGAAAAAATTGCGTTTAATGAAAAAAAAACAATTTTATTTTTCCTTGAAAACAGAATCAAAAAAATTTCTTACTCAATTTGTTAAAAAATTATAGGATTCGACAAGTTCATTTTAAACCAAGAAAGATTTTTTTCTGCTATACAAAATGGAACAGGACATATTTCCAGGATAGCAGTTCGGTCGTTGACAAAAAAAAAAACATTAATTTTCATTCCAAAACGGAGAATTTTCATCCAGTTAGTTGCATTTTCTACCCAAAAAAATGCCTTTGACAAAATCGTTGAATTGGCAACAACAAATATTAAACATTCAACAAAATAGATGAGTTCTTGACGAAGAAGCTGAATTAATAAAAAAACAGTTAAATTTTCATCAGAGCAGTTAAGTTTTTATCAGAAGAGCTTTATTTTCAAACCAATAATTGAATTTTGAAAGTGATTGAAAAATTGAATCATTTGATCATTTTACAGAATTTCCCAGGCTTTTGAGAATTCCGAGCTTAATTCACGGTCGACCAGATTTTCCAGACAAGATCCCAGAAGGAGTTTTAATTTTCTTTCATTTGCCCTTTATGTTCCCTTGGAGAGAAATCGTGGATTCAGCTCTTTCGTTTTCACATTCCTAGTAGAAGTTATTAATTTACACGCAGTTCAACTTTTAATACGATTTTAACAACTTGTAAGATTACTTTAATATTTGGAAGAATTATTCTCCTGACTTGGCGCTTCTTCAATTTCTTTGAAAACCTTTTTTGCCAGTTTAGCAATAAAGTATCCGTAAGGGAGGATTTTTGTTTTTGTTGTTTTTTAATTGAAAATTGGATTCTTCATCACGGACCAAAGCCGACAGTGAGGCGAGCTTAACTTCGAATCGACAGCTTTTCCTTTATTTTTTGTCTGAACTTGCAAGTGAATTTTTGGAATTTCGGTATCCTTATTGTTAAATGAAATCGAAAAATAAAATGAAATCGAAAAATGAAATTGAATCAAAAAATAAAACTAAATAAATAAAATATTCCATTTTTGAACAACTTTTGAGATTTTTCAACTTTTAACGCTTCACGTTAAATCAAGCTTTGAAAGTTCATAGATTTCAAATTCATATATTTTTGACAGTGAAAATGACGATTGCATTTTTTTAATACCTCAATTTCATTTTTTAGTCATAATAGATAACTGATAAGAATTATTATCATCGTTCGAAACTTATGTAATTCTTATTTGAAATTATAATTTTCGATGCGCAAATGTAGAATAGTCTAGTTTTTGAGGCCTAGAAATAATAATTCTTCAGCTTCAAACCACAGAATATGGCTAATCAAGAAATGTCCAATTAAGTCATTTTTGGAATATTTTGAATTTTCACGACTAAAAAACTTCCTCTATAAGGAAGTGAAATTGTATGAGGCAAACTAAACCATCAAATATTATACGTATTCTGAATCTCATAATTTTTCAAGAACAAGAATTGGAAATTCATGTAATTTGAGGAAAAAGTCTATGGTTTGAAACAAATTGTCTTTCTAAGTTGAAAAATAAACTACATGTTTTAAATATAAACTGCTTTGTGAAAATGTATTTTCTTTTAGTTGAAAGTTCATTATTTTAGTGGAACATTTCATAACTAAATTTGGTCTCTTTCTCTCTCCCCCTTCTTTTCCTCTTAAATCTCTTCTCCGCTTCTTCTCTTAAACCTCTCCTTCTCTTCCTCCCTACTTCTTCACTTCTCTTTTTCTTTAAACTCTCTTCTTTCCTTCTCCTCTTCTGCTCCTTCCCCCTGAGCTCTTTTATTTTCTTCGTCTCTTTTTTCCTCAATCCTTTTCTTCCCTTAACTCTCTTGCTCGTATCTCCTCATTTTCTCCCCTTCTTATAACTCTTTTCCTCTCTTAACGCTCTCCTTCTCTCTTTCTTCTGACTCTTTTTATCTCTCTTTTTTTTCTTCTCCCCTTCCCTAACTCTATTCCCTTCTCCTCTTCTTTTCTCCTCTCCTTCTCTCAACCTACTTCTGTCTTCTTCTCTTAACTCTCTTCTTCTCTGTCTCTTTTTTTCTCTTGTGCTTTTATTCTCCTAACTCTTATTCACTTTTTTCCTCTCCTCTTAACTCTCTTCTTTTCTTCTTCTGTAATCTCTCTCCTTCCTTCTTCGCTTCTTCTTTATTCAAACGTCTTTATGTCTCGTTGTCTTCTTCTCTTCTTTCCTCCCCTCCTTCTCTTCCTTTTCTCTCTCATTTTTTCTACTTTTTTTCTTCTTTTTTCCTTCTCTTCGTCTCTCCTTCTCCTTACTCTTTTACTCTTTTGCTCCCTTGAGGCTCTTCTCCTCGTGAACCTCTTTTCTTCTCGTCTTTCCTTGAACCTCTTCTTTTTTCCTCCTAACTCTATTTCCACTTTTTCCTTTTTCCTCTTTTTCTCTGCTTCTCCCTTTCTCTTCTTCTTTTAAACATCCTTCTCTTCTACTCTCAATCCAATTCTTCTCTCCTGCTCTTCTTCTCTTCTTTTGCCCTCTTTTTCTTTTTCTCTCCGTTTCTTCTTCTCTTAACTCTCTTCTCCTCTCCTTTCCTCAAACCTCTTCTTTCATTTCTTCAACTCCTTTCCCGTTCCTCCTTTTTTCGTCTTTTTCTCTGCTTCTCCCCTTCTCCTTTCAACTATCTTTTCCTCTACTTCTCCTAACTCTATTCTTCTTTTCTTCTCCTCCCCGTTTCTTCTACTCTTCTCCCCTTCTTCATAAATAACTTACTCCTCAGCCGTGTGGTCTAAGGTACACACTGTTTTTTTCTGTTAAAATGTATTTGTTCTGGTTGAAGTTTCCACTTATCGATTGAAAATATTATTTTTGTGGGAGATTCGAATACTTGGTTGAAAATCAAAATATTTTTTTCAATTTGACTATGTGATTGAAACTAACCTTTCTTTTTTTTCAAATCATATGTTTGGATTGAGAATACGAAGGTTTGGTAAATAATTCGTATGTATGGATTCAAAACTTGTATCTTTATCCAGACATTTCTTTCTTTCTTTGTGTTGAGAAAAATAAGTATTTTTTACTTGAAATCAAACAATTTTATTAAAATTTCATCCATTTTGTTAAAAGCTTGAATATTCATTTGTTAAATAAACTGTTTTGCCGAGAATTTGTTGTTTTGTATCAAAAATTGATTTTTTATGAAAAAAGAAATCTTTCAGGGCAGAAATAAATCTCCTAGATCGAGTATCAACCTTCCTGTCAAAATTTAAAAGTTTAATGTTGAATAAAAATTTCATTCGTCCAAAAATTTGACAATAAGATCAAAAATATATATTCATACTCTAAAAATTCAACCATGTATTGGGTTAAAAATGAAACAATTTGTCGAAAGAAAAAACAACAGCTATGTTAAAAATTCATCCATTTTGTTGAAAATGGAATTCATTCGTTCTAAACTCAACTATTCGATTACAGTCATCTTTTTTTTGGCGAATTGGTTCTCTTGGAAATTTATCTTCTCACATTGAAAATGCACCCATGTACGTTAAAATTTAAACTATCAAGTAAGAAATTTAATTCTTTTCTTGGAACTTTAACCGTTCGGCTTTGAAATTTCGATCGAAAAAAGATCAAAATTGGTAATGCAGCGCAAGTGATAAACAGAACCTAAGAGGATAATAATCGAAACTTTGTTTGCATTCAAAACTCTTTGGTTTTTACGCAAGAATTCTACTTCATTTAATAACCTCCTTGGAATTCCAATTTTAAAATTAATTTCGAAGTAAAAGATCAACTATATTGAAGAATTTTAAGCCTTCGTCAAGCAGGAATTTTACCGGAACACATAATATGGCAAAGCGGGAATGTCAACGATATATTCTCCGAACTCTCTTCTTTTCTTTCTCTGTTCTTCTCTTCTTCCCTTCTTCCCTGAACTCTTTTTTTCTATTTACAATTCTTCCTCTCTAGTTCTCCTTCCTTTCTCCCTCTCTTCTTCTCTCAACTCCTCCATCTTAACGCACTTCTGCCTCCCTTCTCTTTCTTCTGAATTCTCCTCTTCTTCTCCCAACTTTTTTCGTCTCTTCTGTACTTATTTCTCTTATTCTCTTCTTCTCTTCTTCTCTTATTCTTTTCACACTACTCTTCTCTTCCTTTATTCTTCTCTTAATGTTCTTCTTCGCTTTTTCTTTCAACGCTTTTCTTCTCTCCTCCAATTCTTCTCTCAACTCTCTCATTTCCATTTTTCTCTTCACTTTCCTCTCCTTTTCTTCTCTCCTTCCCTGAAACCTCTTCTTCTCTTACCTTTATTCATCTCTTCTTTTCCTAACTCTCTTGACTCTATTCTTCTCTTGACTTTCTTCTTCTCTTAGATCATTCATTTTCTTTTCTTCTTGTCTCATCTCTTAAATCTCTTCTTCCCTTTACTCCCTTCTTCTTCTTCTTCTCTTCTCCTTTTCCCCATAAGAAGCTTAGTTTTTTCTCAAGAATTCTATTACAATAAAGAACCTCCTCGGAATTCCTATCTTAAATTTTATTTCAAAGTGAAAATTCAACTATATTGAAGAATTTGAAGCCTTTGCCAAATAGGAATTTTACCGGAACACACATAGCAAAGCGGGAATGTTTGAATAACGTTTAGACGTTAAACGATATCACCTATCCGAAGTTTTCTTTCCCGGGAAGTAAACTGAGTTGAGTTGGCGTGTCTATAGTCAAAATACGAGATTGAAGACTGGAAAGTCGTGAATGGTAATCAAACAAAACTTGCAGTCAATCCGTTTATAAACTCGTTTTATATCCAGATTTTACCTCCAACCAGACTACACAGGGTCAGGGTGGTATTTTTAACCCCCTTCAGATACTCGCCGCACACCGAAAGAATGAATAGCACTATCAAAATAGCTAAACTTCGAGGCTTATTCCAGAAATCTTTAGGCCAAACAGATTAATTCGCATCCGCAGACAGTTAAACTTTCAATGAAAAATTTATTTTGAACCAAAAAAGATAGATTTTTTAACATAAAGGATGACTTAAATAGTATAGTTGAATCTTTCATCAAAAAGAGAGGTTTTGAACTACTGCAAAGGAGGGTTTTCAACCAAATGGTCGAATTTGTGTACATAAAGATTAACTGCGTTTTAATTTAGAAATATTTAACTGAAAGTTAAAAGTGGAAAGAAGGAGAAAGAAGGGAGGGAAAATGGGAAAGAAAGATAAAAGAATGGAAGATTGAAGGAAAGAAGAAAGAAGAGAAGAAAGAGAAGAAGAAGGAAGGATGAAAGGAAGAAAGAACAAGGATGGAAATGAGAAGGGAAGGAAATGAGAAAGGAAATGAGAAAGTAAGGAAAAAGAAGGACGGGAGGAAGGAGGACGGAACGAAGAAGGAAAGAAAGTAAGGAAGGACCAAAGAAAGGAAGAAAGTAAGAAAGTAAGAAAGGACCAAAGGAAGGAAGAAATAAAGCACGAAAGAAAGAAAGAAACAAGGAAGGGAGAATGAAAAAAGGCGAAGAAAATGAGGAAGCGAGGAAGAAAGAAAAAAAGAATGAAAGTGTGAAAGGAAGAAGGAAGAAAGAAAGGGGGGAAGAAAGAAACAAGGAAGTTAGAAAGGAAAAAAGGAGAAGAAAATGAGGAAACGAGGAAGAAAGAAAAAAAGAATGAAAGTGTGATGGAAAGAAGTAAGAAAAGGAAAGGAAGAGAAGAGGAAAGTAAAAAAGAAAGGTAGGACGGAGATAAGGAAAAAAAAGAAAGTGAGGACGAAGGTAGGGAAGAAGGAAAAAAGGAGAAGGAAGGAGGAAGCGAGGAAGGAAGAAAGTAAGGAAAAAGACGAATCAAGAAGGAATTCAAGGAATAAAGTAAAAAAGAAAGGAAGGAATGAAGGAAGGAAGAAATGAAGAAAGAAAGAATAAGGAAGGAATAAAGAAGAGAGGACGGAAGAACTGATAAAAATAAAGAAGAAAGAAAAGAAGGAGAAGGAAAGAAGGAAGCAAGGAAGAAAGAAAGAAGGAAAGGAAGGAAGAAACAGGAAAGAAGGGAAAAAGGAAGAAAGAAAAAAAAGGAAGAAAATAATAGAGGGAGAAAGAAGGAGGAAGAAAAGAAGGAAAGAAGAAAGAACGATAGAGGAAGAAAAAATGAAAGAAAGAAGAAGGAAAGGAAGGGAGAATGGATGAAAGAAAGAAAGAATGGAAGAAAGAAAGGAAGGAAAGAATAGAGGGAGAAAGATAGGAGCAAAGGAGGAAAGAAGGAGAGAAAAGAAGAACAAGGAAGAAAGAAAGGAGAAAAGAAAGGGAGGACGAAAGAAGACAAGAAAGAAAGAAGAGAGTAAAAAAAGAACGAAGGAGGGAGGAAGAAAGAATGGAACGAAGGAAGAAAAGAAGGTGAAGGAATGAAGGAAAAGCGGAAAAAAGAACGGAAGAGAGAAAGAAGAGGGGGAAAGAGAGTAAAAGAAGAAGAAAGAAAGGAGGAAGAAAAAAAGAATAAAAGGAAGGAAGAAAAAAATATTTTAAAAAGTAAGAAAGGAAAGAAGAAATAAAGGAAAAGGAAGGAAAGAAAAAGGAAGGAAAGGAAGAAAGAAAGAAAGAACGAAAGAAAGAAAGGAAGGAAGGAAGGAAGGAAGAAAAAAAGGAAGAACAAGGATGGAAGGAAAAATGAAATAAAAAAATGAATAAAGGAATAAAGGGAAGAAAATATGAAAGAAAGGGCGAAATTGAGAAAAAGAAAGGAAGGAAAATAGGAAGAAAGGAAGGAAGAGAGTGAGAGAGAAAGGCAGAAGCAGTTGAGCATGAATGAATTTAATAATACTTTCCAATAAGAATGCTATGCCGCTATACACTGCTGCATATCGCTCTTGGTGCGTAGGCCAGTAGAATTAGACATGAAAATCGTTCGAATTCATAATAATTTCTAAGGTCCTAAAAATAATCATATAGTTGTTTTTTCAAGAATTGAATATCAAATAAGATTTTGCAAAACATGATCGATTCGGAATATTGTTTATAAGATTTATTTTAAAATATTTCTCCTATTCCCTGACAAACATGCCAAACATTTCGCAATTTCGACTTATTTACCGTAAACTCAGTCTGTGCCTCGTATCGGATTTGCAAAACGTTCGCGATGCGGCATCATTATTAATGATTGAAAAATCATTAATTTTCCAAATAATTTTCAGCGAAAATATCCAAGGTTTCGCAAAATAGAGTTTCCGTCTATTTCCATCGAGAAATTATCATCATCAAATTTTCAAAACTATATACTCAAGGCAAGTCATTGTTCTTCAAATTGTTATTTAATTTTTGACAATTCGGCTATTGAAACTTCTGCGAACATTTTCAAGGTCGCTTTTTTAAGTAGCAAAGGTCTTAAATGTTGAGATATAATAAATATCGTGTTCGCAAAACGTTTTAATGCTGGCAAGAATTTCAAAATTACGAATAAACAAATGAGTACTATTATAAAACTACCGAAAATCACAAACATTTTGCAAATCATTTTGAATGTGTTTATCAACTTTTCACTATCATCATATTTGACTTGTAAAATGTTGAGTACTCGTCAAAATTGAAATTTATAAACAAAACTATATTATCAAAAGTTATCCTCCAGATTGTGAATTTTCCAAAAGGAATTTTCGGCTTTTCGGTGGCTAAGAAGCACCTCCCCTTGATGGAAGGTACCTACCCAAAGAATTCCTACAGCCTTTGCTCACCTTTTGTTGCGATCACCGAGCCGGTATATCGCTCATTTGCCCAAGCCTCAAGCGAGAGTAGCCCAGCTTCGATTAAATTTTGCCTCTGACGATGATTGTAGATTATAGAAGAGGAAGACTCCCATCTTCTTTAATAATAAAGCCTATAGCTCTGTGATGCTTAAGGCGCAGCGCAAGTCTTGAGTTTTTTTTCCAAACTTATTGCTACTTCTTATTGGATCCTCGGCAAAGATTAAAATATGCAGAATCCTGTCTGTAGGAACTCTTAGAAAGGTGCAATGAGTCGGAAAATGAGGAAGAATTGGTAGAGTGAAATAATGTCCGATTCAATGCTAGAGATTAATATGGAAGGTGGTGGTAGCATGCCATCAGGTAAAAACGTACAACCTAACTTTTTTGTGTTCCTCTCATTTCTATTCTTCTCTCAACTTTCCTCTTCTCTTCTAAGCTCAACTTTCTTCTTCCTTCTTCCTCCATATCTTCTTCTCTTAAATCTCTCCTTCTGTTCTTTTGTTCTTCTCTTAAATAGCACCTTCTCCAAACACTCGTCTTCTCTTCTCCTCGTCTGCTCCTTACTTCCTTTGTCCCTCCTATTCTGAACTCTCCCCTTCTCTCAACTCTATTCTTCTCCTTTTCTTTGAACTCTCTCAATCTTTCCTTTTTTCAACTCTCTTCTCCTCCCTTTCTTCTCTCCTCTCCTTCTCTTAACTTCTCTTCTCATTATCTCTCACCCTATTTATCTCTTTTTCTCTTAAATCTCTCCTTTTTCTCTTCTCTTCTTCCCTCAACTCCCTTTCTCTCGAATCTATTCTTCTCCTAACCCTCTCCCTATTTCCTTTGTTTACCTCTCTTCTCCTCGCCTTCTCTTCTACTCTTCCTCTTTTAACTCCCTTCTTCTCTTCTTCTTCTAACTCTCTTCTTTTCTTTTTCTCCTAAATCTCGCCTTCTCTCATTTCCTTCTTCTCTTCTCCTTTTCCCTTGAATCTCTCCTTTTCTCTAGGAGAAGCTTACGCTCTAATCGTGTGATATAAAGCACATACTGTCTTTTCGTTTGCAAATCCAACTACTTGTTCGAAACTTCACTTCGTCGGATGAAAATCAACTTCTTTCGTTCCAGATTCGTAATTTTAGTTCAAAATTCATGTACTTTAATGGAATATGGTTCATGAATTAATTTCGAGAATTTTGTTAATTTCGCAACAATTTGCATTTGCTCTAAAAATGATAAAATCGAGTACAACGTTATGTTCTCTTTATATCCGGAAATAAGCAAATGTTATCTTTGTAAGTTTTAATGAGGTTCCGTTTTGATGCTTGAGAGTAGTATTCCATTATTTATAGCTATGCTGTATCACTTAATTATAGCACAGAGATTCTGGTTAAATTAGTGAAATATAATCAACTCTCAAATGTCTCTAAATCAAAACTGGAAGGAAATAATATCAATTGAAGTTTGTTCCACACAAAAAACACTCTTTTCCCCTCCGCTCTTCTTCTCCTTAACTCTCAACTCTTCTTTCCTCTCCTTCTCTTCTTCTCTTAACTATCTCATTTTTATTCTTTTTTAACTTTCCACTTCTCTTCTTATCTTAACTCTCGTCTTTTCTCAAACCTTCCATCGCTCTTTTCTTCTTTTCTCAACTCTCTTCTCTACTTCTCTTCTTCTCTTAACTTTCTTCTCTTCTTCCCTTCTTTCTTGAACTCTTTTCCTCTCGCAAAGTTTCTCCCTCTCTTGTTCTCTTAACTCTCTTCATCTCTCCATCTCTCCTCCTCTTAATTTCCTTCTCCTCCTCTTCTTTCAACACTCTTCTTCTCTTATCCTCTTCTGCTCCTAACTTTCTTCGTCTTTTCTATACCTTACTCTCTTCCTATCTTCTTTTCTCCTTCTAACAACTCTATTCTTCTCCTTTCTTCTTAACTTTCTCCTTCCTTTCTTTTCTGAACTCTCTTCTCATTCTCCTTTCAGGTCTCGTATTCTCTTCTCTTTATCTATCATCTCTCTTCTTCTCTTTTCCTCTTAAATCCCTCCTTCTATTCTCCTCTCAACTCTCTTGAATCTCTACTTCTCTTCCCCTCTCCTTCTCTTCTCCTCTAAACTCTCTTATTCTCTTTCTCTCCTTCTCTTTTCTCTTTTTTTCCTCTTGGATCTTTCCTTCTTTTCTTCTCTTTTTCTCTTAAATCTCTTCTTCTCTTCTGATCCTCACCTTTTTTCTATGAGAAGCTCACGCTTCAATCGTTTGGTCTAAAGCACATACTGTTTTTTCGTTTGAGAATCCAACTACTTGTTCTTTTGTAAAAGAATAATAATTTTAGTTCACAATTCATGTATGTACTGTAATAATGTTTTGTCCATGAATTAATTTTGTTAATTTTGTAAACAACTTGCATTTGCTCTAACAATAATCAGATCGAATACAACGTAATGATCTTTTTATATGTGGAAATTAGCAAATGTCCTCTTAGTAAGTTTGTAATAAGGTTCGGTTTTGATGCTCTAGAGCAGTATTACATTATTAATTAGTGAAATTGAATCAACTCTCAAATGCCTCTGAATAGAAACTGAGGAGAAATAATATCAATTGAAATTGGTTCCACACTAAGAACGATGAAAGCAAATAGTTGTCATATACATTAGTAGGAATCGATCATTTCAAACACCCCTCCCCCCTTCTTACCTTCCCTTCTTCTCTCAACTGTCATCTACTCTTCTACTCTTAACTCTCTACTTCTCTCCTTCTCTTCTTCTCCTAATTCTTTCATTTCTATTCTTACTTAACATTCCTCTTCTCTTCTTATCTTGAATCTCTTCTCCGCTTCCCTCCTCCTTTTCTCTCCTTTTCTTCTTCTGTTAACGATCTTCTTCTCTTCTTTTCTCAACTCTTTTCTTCTCTCCTTCTCTTCTACACTCAACTTTCTCATTAGTTTTTTTCTCTTAACTCTCCTCTTCCCTTCTTATCTTAACTCTCTTCTTCCCTTCTACTCCAAAATCCATCCTTCTCTTCACTTCTTTTCTTCTTCTCCTAACTCTCTTTTTCTTTTTACACTCGTCTCTCTCACACCTTTCTTCTCTTCTTCTCTTCTTTTTTTAACTCTCTTCTCTACTTCCGTTCTTCTCTTAACACTCTTCTTCTCTTCTCCTGCTCTCCTCTTCTTCCCTCCTTCCCGGAACTTTTTCCCTCTCTTATAGCTCTCCCCTTCTCGTTCTCTAAACTTTCTTCCTCTCTTCACCTCTTCTTCTCTCAACTCTTGCTCTATCTTAACGCTCTCTCCCTTCCTTCTTTTCCTAAATCTCCTATTCTCTTCTTGTCTTCTACTTTCAACTCTCATCTTCTCTTAACTTTCTTTATCTCTTCTTTTTCGAACTCTCTTCTTCTCTTCTTCTCTTCATTTCCTTCTTCCTATGATAATAAGAACAAGGGAGAATCTCATTTTTTATTGAAGATTCATCATTTTAGTTAATTATAGCACAGAGATTCTGATTTCATTAGTGAAATTCAATCAACTTTCAAATGTCTTTAAATAGGAACTGGAAGGAAATAATATCAATTGAAATTTGTTCCACACAAAAAACGATGAAAGGGAATAGTTATTATTAGTAGGAATCGATTATTTCAAACTGAGGCCAGAATACGATGACCATCGGAAAATTTCAGGTCATTTCAATCTACGTTTCTTGTTCTCTGAAATGAAGCTTTTTTTCTCATTGATTTTCCACTAATAATTTATTCATAGCAGAAAAACGGGTCAAAGTATTTTCGAGAAAAACTCGACAAGATGACTGTCCCTAATTAGAGTAAAATGTATCTCGTGTCAATTAAGAATGATTGAAGAGCGTTTTTTTAGGCAGGTTTCAGAATTTAGGGAAATCCACAGGTTTTCCAGAAAAAATTAAAATTCTCTCTAAAACTATAGTTTTTTACCCAGAAAAGAACAAAGTGTCATCAAATAAGTCACATTCCTTATCAAATAGATGAATATTCAAATAAAAAAATTAATTTCAATAAAATTCAATTTAAAAAAAAAAAAACAGTTAAATTCAGGTACAATAGGAGGATTTCCAAAATAATCAACAATATAGATCAATTTTCCACCAAACTAATTAGTTGATTTTCCAGCTAAAGACAGGAATTTTGGACTAAAATAATAATTCCTCTCCAACTTGAAAGATGATTTTCGACAACGAAGCCCAACTTTCAACCAGATAGTTGGATTTTCAACAAAGCAAGATTAATTTTTAACAAAAACTTCAATAGTTGATATTCCAAGCAAAAGAAAGTTCGTAAAATAGCAAATAGTTTAATTCAATCGCAAAAGACAGATAATAAAAATAGTTAGATACTCAACCAAAACAAATTAATTTGTAACTGAAGAGTTGAATTTTCAACCAGAAAAAAACTATTCCCTAACAAAATAGTTGTATTTCCCACCAAACTGTTAAGATTTCAAAACAAAAAAGATAACAATTCTATCAAATTTTTGAGATTTTAAACAGAAGAAAATAAATTTCGAATCAAAATAAACTTATTAAAATCTTTGTAGAAAATTAATCTTCGACACAAAAAAGAGAAAAAAAGTATGGGAAAGAAAAAGATGAATTCTTGACAAAAATGTACAATTTTACTCTTTGAAAAAAAAGAATAAACTTTCAACCAGAAAAGTTGACTTTTTATCTAGGAAGATGTTCCTTGAACAAAATAATTGGAGCTTCAAAAAAAAGCACAGTTTGTAACTAAAATAAGTAAATGATGAACCAATAATATGATATCAGACTTCTTATTCATTAATAATTGAAAAGCAATGAATTTTAAAATCAACAACTAAATTTTGGGTTGAAAATTTATCCTTTCCATTTAGGAATTCTGATAAATGTTGGAAATTTGTGGTAAAAAAAACTGTATTTTGTTAATAATTTTTTATCAATTAGGAATTTTGTTTTTTCGTGAAAATTAAACTATTACGTTTTCTGTTAAAAATAATATTCCTAATATTGATACTTCATGTTTTCCAATTCAAAATTTATCTGCTTGGTTTGAAGATTCAAGTATTCAGTTGAAATTTAATTTTTTTTGTTTAGAAATTTAACCATTACAGTGAAATATTCTCCTTACATTCAACTTTTGAGTAGGGGCTTGGAGGATCCACAATTTGCTGGAGACTTGGATTATTCAATTAGAAATTACTGTTTTATTGAAAATATATTTTTTTGTTGAAGATATATATTGTTGGTTAACTATTCGAGTATTCGAGTAGAAAATGAGAAGAAGAAAAGACGAGAAGAAGAAAAGAGGAGAGTTAGGAGAAGAGAAGAGGAGAATAAGAGGAGAAGAGGGTGGTGAGAGAAGGAGAGGAGAAGATAAGAAAGGAGTTGACAGGAGGAGGGAAGAATAGTGTTAAGAGAAGAGGAGAAGAAGAGAAGGAGGGAAGAGGCGAGTGGAGAGTAGGAGACGGGAAGGAAGTTAAAAGAAGAAGAGAGTTAGAAAAAGAGGAGAAGAGAATTAGGAGGAGAAGAGAGTCATGAGAAGAGAAGAGAAGACAAGGGTTCAGAGGGTTAAGGAAGAAGAGAAAAAGAGAAAGAGAGATTTAAGGGACAAAAAGAGTGGAGAGAAAAGAATTAAAAGAAGAAGAGTGTAAAAAGAATAACAGAAGAGGGTCGAGAGAAGAAGAGAATAAGAGAGTTAAGAGAAGAAGGGGACAAGAGGGGTAAAAGAAGACAAGAGTTGAGGAAAGAAGCGAAGAAGATAGTTTAAAGAGTTAAGAGAAAAAGGGAAGGAGAGGAGAAGAGAGTTAGTAAAAGAGAATAAGAGCACCAAAAGAAGAAGGGAGTTAAGAGAAGAAAAAGAAGAAATGAGTTAAGCAAAAAAAGAAGGTACTCAGAGGGATAAAAAATGGAAGAGGGTTAAAAGAAGAACAGAGTTAAGGGAAGAAGAAGAGAAGTGGGGACGAGAAGAAGATAAGAAAACGAGAAGGGAGTTGAGAGAAGAGAATAAAAAGAGAGTTAGGAGAAGAGAAAAAGAAAGTTTCCAGAAGAATAGAGTCAAGAGAAGAAGAAAGTCGAGAGAAGGAGAGAGTTAAGAGGAGAAAAAGACGAGAATGGTTAAGGAAAGAAGAGAGTTAAGAGAGGAAGGAAAGGAGAAAAGAGGAGATATGATAGAAAAGAGTTATAAGAAAAGAAGAGAAGGGGAGAAAAGGAGAAAGATGAGAGAAGAAAAGGAGAAGACAAGAGAGAGATAAGTGAAGGAGACAAGGAAAGGAGAAGGGAGTTGAGAGAAGAAGGCACGAAGAGAGTCAAGAGAAGAAGAAAGTTAAGAAAAGAAGAGAGTTAAGGAAAGAAGAGAGTAAGAAGAAGGAGATGTTTGAGAGATGAAGAAAAGAAGAGAATCAAGAAAAGAGGAGAAGAGGAGGGTCAAGAAAAAAAGGGAGTTGAGAGAGGAAAAGAGTCATTGGAAGAAGATAGTAAAAAGAATAAAAGATGTGATAAGGAGAGAGTTAATAGGAGAGAATAAAAGAGTTAGAAGGAGAGAAGAATATAGTTAAGGAAAGGTGGGGCTTAAGAGAACAAGAGAGTTAAGAAAAGAAGAAGAGGAGAAGAGAAGAGAATTGAGAGCAGAAGAGGAGAAGAGATTTAGATGAAAAGAGAAGAAAAAGAAAGAGGAGAAGACAATCAAGAGGAAAAGAAGAGAGGAAAAGAAGAGAAGAAAAGGAGAAGAAAAGAAAGATTCGAGAAAATAAGAAAAGGAAAGAAGATGAGAGTTCCGAGTAGAAGAGAGTTAAGCGGAGAAGAGGAGAAGAGAGTTAAAGGGGGAAGATAAAGTTTGAAATGAGAGTTAGAAGGAGAAGAGAAGCGAGGAAGGCAAAGGGGAGGAGGAGAAGAAGGATAAAAAGGAGAAAAAGGAGAAGGAGAGTGTGGGGGAGGGAGGGGGCTGAAGAAGTGTAGAAGCAAAAGCGAAAGGAGGCGGATCTCATCTCGTGGGAAAAAGTCTCAGTTTCGCCTTCCTTACGGAATCATTCGTAACAATCGATAAGAACATGAAACTTCAATGAACTCCTTGGAAATGCAAAAAATGCAGAGTACATATATTTAAATGTATTTAACAAACGTCTACGTCCACAGCTGCATCTCTGATCCAAATAATAATTTTCTTAATTTTGATATTCAGAAAGTTTTCTCTATTTTGCACGTTATATTATAGATCCCTGTAATGTATCCACTTCGCGTTAACACAATCTAATTACTTTGAAAAGATGAAACTCAGCATATTAAATTACCAAGCATCTTAAAATCCTAGGTTTGAAGAGAAATGAAGGAATAAAAAATGTTCAGACTTTTCTTAATCCTCTCCTTGATCTTTTATTCAAAATGTGTTCAGAAGAAAATAGCTTCTTGTATACGAGTATAATAACGAGAGGCCCTGAACTGTATTTCAAGAATATGGCGACCGTGATTTTTATTACGAGGTGTTAATCAGATAAATTGTTTTTAGGAGAACTCAGTTTATTTTAGAAGCACATGTATATTTTTAAAACAAGATATTCAATGCGAGTGAGGCGAAGGGCAGTACTTGAAACCAGGTTAGAGTAATGTAGAAGTTGTTAAAAATGTGTAAAAAAAATTTCATTGTATTTTTTATTCTCCTATAAGATCGTTAAAAAACTACGTCACATTACCAAGGGAGGGGGGGGGGTGTTAGTCGAAGAGGGATAAGGGATTCTCGCAGAATGTGACATCACACATGCAAATTATACATGTTAATAACAAATGGATGATTTCAGACATTTCTCGAAATACATTTAAAAATTTCTATAAATTTCCGGAGATTTTCGGTCATTTATGGTGATTTTAAATGAAAATTTGGTAATCTACGGTAACTCAAGATAAATAACCCAGGATTCAGAAAAAAAATTCTATGAATTTCCGGAAATTTATTAAAATTTTCGGTAATTTATAGTAATATTACAGGTAAATCACGGTAACTCAAGATAGATGAACCAGAATTCACTAAAAAAATTTCCGGAAATTTTCGGTAATTTATGGTAATTTTATCATTTGCAACGCTCAAAAAACCAGTTCCCATTCGATCTCTGAAGATGAGCAGCATTGGGCACGATAAGTAGTTGGATGGGCGATCTGTCCGGGAATATTGCGTGCTGTTGGCATGTTGGCGGGAGACTGGTGTCATTATCGTCGGCATGGTCATCATCGTAGATATCGTCGTCATCGTCGTCGTAATCGACGTTCCCCACAAATTTCACTTCCGCCCCGCAAATTCTACTTTCGCTCCGCCAATTTTACTCTCGACCCGCAAATTTTACTTTCGCCCCACAAATATTTCAAAATAGTCTTTTTGGCTGAATCTTCATCATCGCCTTCTTCGTCATCGTCGTCGTGATCATAATTATCATCATCGTCATCATCGCCTTCATCATCATTGTCCATATCGTCATCACCACTTTCGTCATCATCATCGTCGTCGACACCATCGTCAACATCATCATCGTCATCATCATTGTCGTCGTCACCTTCGCCATCATCATCATTATCATCGTCATCATTATCATCGTTTTCATCGTCACGATCATCGTCGTCATCGTCCCGATCTTCGTCATCATCATTGTCGGCACCATCTTCATCGTCACCATCGCCATCATTATCCTCATCATCATTTTCATCGTCATCATTATCATCATCATCATTAACATCGTTTTCATCGTCACGATCATCGTCGTCATCGTCCCGATCATCGTCATCATCATTGTCGGCGCCATCTTCATCGTCACCATCGACATCATTATCCTCATCATCATTTTCATCGTCATCATTATCATCGTCATCGTCACGAACATCGTCATCATCGTAGATATCGTCGTCATCATCATCATTGTCGTCATCGTTTTCGTTCCCCGCAAATTATACTTTTACTCCGATAATTTTTCTTTCAATGGGCAAATTTTAGTCTCGAACCACAAATTTTACTTTCACCCCGCTAATTCTACTTTCGAACCGCAAATATTTTGAACGTCTTTTTGGCTAAATCATCGTCGTCGACGTCATCATCATTATCATCACCTTCATCATCATCATCATCATCATCATCACCATCGTCATCATCATCGTCGTCGATGTCGCCGGCATCGTCATCATTGTCGTCATCGTCTTCGTTCCCCGAAAATTTCACTTTCGCCCAGCAAATTTTACTCTTACTCCGCTAATTTTTCTTTCGATCAGCAGATTTTACTCTCGAACCGCAAATTTTACTTTCACCCCGCTAATTATACTTTCGAACCACAAATATTTTGAAAAAGTCTTCTTGGCTAAATCGTCGTCATCGACGTCATCATCATCATCATCATCACCGTTATCATCGCCTTCATTATCATCATCATCACCATCGTCGATGTCGTCATCATCATCATTGTCGTCATCATCGTCGTCGTCGTCGTCATCATCATCATCATCATCGTCGTCGTCGCCATCGTCGTAGTCGCCATCGTCATTATCGCCATCATCATCATCATCATCATCATCATCATCATCATCATCATCATCATCATCATCATCATCATCATCATCATCATCA